>JAJDMX020000519.1:0-22403 GCA_022345685.2 Nothomitra cinnamomea | reverse complement strand
ACAAATCGCCTCGCGTTACAGATTTCGCTAGTGGAAAATTGGAGAAAAGCTATCAGCAAGCAAGAAGATATAACGTTAAGTCAGAACGTGATGGATTAGCTCAAGTATTTGTCCCTAATGGTAGTACGCATATGGTAGATCTTCAAGAGAAGAACTGCAGCTGCAGTGAGTTTCAGGAATATTGCATTCCCTGCCGCCATGCTGTCGCTGTGTGTCTGTGGCAATGACATGACCCTTACGACTACATCAATACACGATACTCTATTCAGTTTTACTGCAAAGGATATTCTAAACATATGCACCCGATACATGAAGAAGATCTGGTCAAAAAATTTGAAGAATATCAGCTGCCCATTCTCCATAAGCAGCGAGGCCGGCCAAAGAAGAGACGTTTCCGACGAGAGGAAAACCCCACTCGTCAGAATGTCTGTAGGCACTGTGAAGCAAAAGAGCATAATCGAAGGAGTTGTCGCAATACAATGAGCGAGTAATCTTTCACTGGCAAATGCATGGTATTTCAGTAAGAGATGTATGGTATCCGAGTAAAATCTATTAGAAATCGTGGTATTCTAGTAAAAATCCGTAAAATATATTATTAAGCTTTCAATAGAGAAATCAATGCAGCTATCAGTTGTTTTAGTATAGCTATATTCTATCTTACCAATTAAGAAATAGTTCTATTATTGTTATAATAAATATGTAATGTAATGATAAAAGTTTCAGGTATTATAAGACAGACAATATTAGTATGTATTATATGAATTTAGGGTATTCAGTAACTTAATTTGTAAATATAGTTTTCTTGTTGCTGGAAACTAAAATTACTTTTTAGCTAAAATTCAATAAAAGAGTGTATAACTATACTTTTTAGCATCTTGATCAATAAAACTTATTTTGTTAAGTAAACCAATAACTTGCTTAAATGTATTTCTGTAATTAACTATATAATTTCACTTAGAATTATTTATAAAGATTAATATCTATAATACCACTAATTTGAAACAATAGTATTATGAAATTAAGTAATAAAAATAAGTTTAAAGAGTTAAATAAGCAATATATTACAAAACAAATTATTTTACTCTATTTACTACTTTATACTTTATATATATTATAATCTCTTCATATTGCAATATTTTTACTACTAAAACACTATTTTCGTCAGGTAATAGAAAAGTAACTATAACTGAAATGTGACCAATTCCCTAAAATTGAATTTTTACAGATTTATAACAAGATCTGCTCTTAAGTTATTATTAAAAAGAATGTATATATACTTGGAATAAGTTTCAAGCTATAGCTAATTTTATACCAAAAGTATTACTTTTTACCTTGTTGTAGCACTATAACTTAAGTATTAAGTTGTATTCAAAATAAATTGAAAAATTAAATTTATTTAAGGCTTTAGTTCAAAGGCAAGAAAAATAGCTAATTCATTGTGCTGAAGGAAATATGATTGAATCTGTATCAATATAATGAAATTTTCTTGAGAAACTGCTATTACTCTATCTTAAAACACTAAGACTATACCTTTTTGATTGTTAATGCCATACTCTACTTTTTTCTAATAATATACCTTAGTCAAATACACTGGCCACCTATTAATACCTTAGTAGAACTTTATAATTAGTATGTAAAAGCTCTGAGAAAATCTTTAAAGATATAATAAAAAGTGCATATTTAAATAAAGAGTATAATAGGAAGTCTACAATCTTAAATACTTGTAAGCCTTTAATGGAAATACATAGTTAACATTATGTTACGGACAACCTAAGCCTCATCAGGAAAGCCATGGACACAGGAATGGCGCTGGAACTATTGAGCCAGATCGCAAGCCTATAGGACACAGACGGCTCGGCAAGGATAAACTGAATATGAGGACGAGCGGTACTTGCTATGGGAATGTGGGGGCTGGAACAGGGGTTCGCGCAATCAGCACCCTCAGCACTAAGAGTGTGACCCGCGGCAACTCAATAATCACCTATACCTCTATTAAGGCAACGATCTCAGCCAGCCACACCACTGCCAAGGAGTTTAGCCAGGAAGTGACCAGTTAACAGGAACTGACACAACTAATGGTCGGCGAACTGTTGGTCATAAGGGAAAGACCGGGAGAGCTGAGAAACACTTGGCAGCCAAAGAACACATCAGCTAGGTGTAGTGGGACAGCTTGAGTATAGATAGAGAGTATGAGTTGTAGTGACTCAGGTTTCATTAGTGGACTCGGTATGAGTCGAGTGTGAGTCACGCCAAGGAAAAAGCAACCCAAATGGTATGAGTCACTTGTTGGCAGGTAGCCAAGAGATCAGTAAAGAGGAAGTTATAAATATAGCGTTAGAGTCTTAGGGAAAGTGTCTTTTCTTTTTTCTTCACTAAAAGTCTTGTTAGTTTAGCAATATAAGCTTTGTACTAAGAATCATTGCCCAAGATATCTTTTGATATAAGTTGCAGTAAGACCATTTCGCTATCCCAGTATACGAGACTAACATACTTGTCTCACGGTCACCCAAAGAATGCCATGCCGTATACCTGAACACTAAGGCAAACTAGGAGACAAGACCTCATCGGAGTCAGATTGTTACATATTATATACTATAAAAGAAAACATATAGCTATCTAAGAAATATTCTCAAGATATTTAAAGAAGAGCAATATAATAATATGTGTTGTGAATAGATCATATAGTTAAAGTTGATATAATATGGTTCTACTATATTACTATAGTGGAAGTTTTAATAGTATATAAGTTCAGGTTACTAAAATTTAGATAAGCTGATCTCTAAATGAGAAAGTATGGTACTAATAAATTGAGGAGTATAGTGTTAATAATAATTAAGGTATTAGAGTATAACTCTAGTATTTTGAGATATGGTAATAGCAGTTCTCTTTTCTTGTACTTCATTTAATTTTAGTGTATTTTCTATTTGGTTTGAAAATTAATTGACTTTAGCAATATACTATTTTATCAATACAATAAATTCACTTATTTTCTTTTCAGTACACTAAAGCCCTAAATAATGTTAGTTTTTCAACTAATTTTAAAAATAGCTTAATATGTAAATTGTGATACTGTAATTCTATAGAAAGTAGTACTTTTACTACAAAATTGGCTATAGTTTAAAACTTATCCCAGATATATATATAGTTAAGTTTTTATAAAGTTGAAATTGTTTACTTTGATCTTAATAAAATACTTAAGTATTTATCTGCTTTATTATTAATAGTATTATTAGAACCAATATACTTAATCTTATCAATACTTATTTAGACTTTATATAATCAAAACAATATACAGGAACTTAAAAATCTTCTTTAAAATTCAGGTTCTACTTCTATAAGTAAGGTAATAACATAAGTATAAATATAGCTTAAGTATAAAAATTTGCAAGTATAAATACATTATCTCTCAATAATACTTAATGTCTCAATATGGTTTGAAAATGCAGCAAAGAAGCAATAAAGATTTCTAAAAGGCTTGATAATATTGCTAGGGAATTTCAGGAAAGTAAGTTCAAAAATATAAACTAAGTAGTGAAAGAGTATAAAGTGTATTTAGCTTTTCTTACAAAAGGTTTTCAAAATGGAACAACTTGATAAAATGAAAGAGTAAGCTTATAGCTTTTATCTAAGATAGAAGAGAAGGTTTTTAAGAAGTAGTATTTTTATCTTATAGCTAATAGCTATTTAGCCAGTTATATAATATTGAGAGAGATAGCTAAATCACTAATAGCTTAATATATCGTGAAAACCAATACCATAATTATCACTTTTGTACAATATACAAAAATTGAGATTATCTGGCTAAAGTACTTTATAATGTGATATTCTACTCTAAAGAATATAAGAAGCATTTAAATTGATTTGAATTACTCGGTTGATTTAACTAGAGAAATGTTACAAGCTTGATTTAACGTATATTAACATATGTTAGTTTTGTGGAAAATCACATTAAGCAATATATATAATATTGATAAGACAGGGTTTGAACTTGGGGTAGAGGAGAGTACAAGAGTAGTAGTAAATACTACTATGAGAACTTAGTATAGAGTATAGTTAGAGCATTAAGAATAAGTTTTAATTATGAAAGCAATTTGAGCTAATAGTATGATTCTGCCACTTTTTATTATATTCAAGGCTAAAAACATTAGTTTAATATGTACTTCACTTAATATACCAGATGACTAGTACTTTGGATGCAATCTCAAAGGCTAAATTAGTAATGTCTATAGTTTAAAGTGATTGCAGTATATTTTTGAACTACTTAATTAAGAGAAAAGTGCCAGAAAATTCTATCTTCTAGTACTAAATAGTCATGACAGTTACATTTCTAGCAATTTTATTCTTCACTGCATAAAGAACAAGATAAATCTTCTAGTTATGCCTTCTCATGCATATTATTTATTATAGCCTTTAGATATAGTTGTTTTTGGACCAGTAAAGTAATATTTCTTATTTGAAGCTAATTGCCTTACACTCACCAGAATTTGTCACATTCAGAAAACTGAAGGTTGAACTTTACACAATGGCTAGAATTAAAGATATACACTTAAAGAATATTTTAATAGCTTGAAAAGGTGTAAGCTTAAAGTTTTTTAAACCAAAAAAAGTTTTGAGATGATTGCTAATACCTTTGAGACTAAAAATGCCAGAATTAAAGAAAGAAACTATGAATGAACTACTAGAAATTTCTTGATAGTTTACTACCAGATGGCACTACTTTACATTTATCCAATGTAGTTCTAAGTATTATACTTGTTAAGGTAGAAGAAATTTCAAAATTTAGCTTAGCAATATATTACTTAGTCTGAACAAACTTCTGAATATCTTAAAGCACAAGTTTAGCTTTTTGAGACTGAAAAGAAAGCTAAAAACAAATTTTTAAAGAAGAAAAAGAATATAATAACTAGAAAGTACTTAATTTTGAAAAATAAATTCCTTATTAGTACAAAAGAAATCTGTACCATATTATGTTAATATAGAGCAGGAGAAACTAATAAAACTTAAGAATAATGACATTAACATATCTGACTATGAGTTTGCGCGATATATGAAAGTTGTGTAGTGAGCGAGCCTATCTACCTCACGAATTTCAAGGCAACAACACAGTCAATTTTTGAGCGATTAACATGATCTAAAAAATGTAGTACATAGTAGCTAGGCTAGAAAATATAAATCCAAAAATTTAGCGCAAAATTTAAAGAGTTGAGATATCCACAAGTAAATTCGTTAGTATAAATAAAAATTTACTACCTCTTCCTAGAACATAACACTCTAGTATTAGGAGGCCCTACCATACCTTTTACTGCTGGTTGAGACTTCTCAGGCATCTTGTAAGGGATACACAGGCCAGAACTAGTGTCTAATATGTTAGATTCATTAATAGTATTGATTCTCATAGAACTAAATTTTGCTTCTAAAATTTCAGTATAGTAAAACTGCTGTGGAGAATGTAATTATTAATGAAATCCAAAGGTATGCAATCTCAAGCATCTCTAGGCCTAGTAAGGTGCTCTTTGATGTTCAAGTAAAAATACAGAAATAAAATACTGCTTTGAAACTTGCTCAATCTCATTATCATATTACCTTGTTCCACTACCATTTTTCCATACTATACATAAATAAATTGAACTATAAAAATTATACGCTAAAAAGCTATAAGTATGTTCTATAATATCCTATTTTTTCATGTTTTTAGAAAAGATAGTTAAGGTGTGGGACTATTGTGAAAGTAAGGCAATTTTCTTCAACTAACTCTTAACTGAAGTTAGGCCCTCACTTAACTAAATTAGTGAGTAAAAATGTGGGTTTTTTGCAGGTCATTTGCACCTTTAAGATTATATACTACAATAAAATCACATATGAAGGATTTATCCGCTTAGCTCTGCTTTACAATCTTCTATATATTTTATTTTATTTGGACTATGTTAAGGCCCTGATTTGAAGTGGTAAAAATGGTCAATTTTAGGTATAAATAAACAGATTCAGTTTGCATACCCAATGCTTTTGGCCTATTGCAGCTACTCTCTTGAAACTTACAGAATCTACTCTCCAACATCTTGCAGATGCTGTATTAATTTATCTAGGTCAAACACTTGACATAGCTCATGGCGTAGCATTTCTAAGAGGGGGGTCTAAAAATGGGGGGGTCGCCCTACAGGAGCTATTTTCACATATGCAGCTTTGAAGCGCAGCTCTTGAAATTTTCAAGAACAATTTAGAGTATACTGGATTTAAATATGCGCAAAAAATCGGGGGTCTCTAGCATACGAAATGGCTACTCTACAAGCTCAAAGTCTTATTGTGGTTGTCCTCACTTAGTGCGCAACTACCGTGTACCGCGCAAACTCGTGGTCGGATACGTTAGTTACGGTATTGTAGTAGTTCTGTACTTTTCATAGATAGTCAATTTATTGATCAAGTTCCTGGTAATCTATGTTACATAGAAGGTTACTTGTTGATATGATGGAACAATTGTTTTCTCAGTTTATCTTCAATTTTCCCTTTTATTCTAAGATTGGAGCAAACAGGAGTGTAGCCTATTTAAGAGTGTAGCCCAGTATAGTTTTTAGATTAGATCAAGTGATATGATACTCACAGTGGAATACAATAATAAAAGCTCCTTTTAACAACTTCCTTAAGTTTGAGTTCAAGCTGGACCCTGGGCCTAAACCTGAGCACATTAACTCAGGTCTGCACAAAACCCAAGACACAAATACAGCGAGGATAGGTGACCTTCGTTATCAAGATCTGCTGTGGTTAGTTGATGTCATTCGCCCCTGAGAGGGAAATCCAGCTTAGGACCTGCGATTCATTACAGGATTGTACGCCATCACGGCCCGCAGGTGGATCTCAGCGTCTGTTGCGTAACGAACGAATCCACAATAGCGGCACAAAGGACCCACAGATACTCACGTTCCGTTCTTTACTAAGCCACGACAGGAAACCCGTTACTCCCACGCTCCTGGCAAAGGGCACACCCCTTCAACAGAAATGGCTGGACGGGCAGAAGGGGCTGAGGCACTGCAGACCGAGGAGGGGACAGAAATTCGAATCCCAGGGGAGGACAAGGGTGTGGAGCGAGAGAATGTGATAGGAGCTTGGGGGGAGTTTAGCTGGGAGACAGTCCATCCGGGCTCGTTGGGCGAGAGAATGGGGGTGGGGGTTGCGTCTTCAGCTAGTTAGCCACGTACGCGGGGATCACAGGACAACAGCGAAGATATCTTGGTGAAACGGAAACGCTTTTGCTAAACCAAGTGAGTTCTTTGCACTAAATGGGCAGCCGCATTAGCCGCCTTAAACACCTGGGCTCAAGCCTTGCGGTTGCTAAAAGTCTCCCCCTTAACTCTTGGTGGCTTCACCATTCCCGACAGCCGTGGCTTTCGTGGCCCCTTTGGCTCTATCGCTCTTTGCCTCGCTACCGCTCCCCGAACTAGAGGGTCCCTCATCACTTACCCCCAACAGCCCATCCACACTCAGACCTCCCGCCTTTCTGTCAGTAGGAGCCATAGCCTCCCGAACATCTTGACTAGTAGCCCCACTCCCGAAGACAGCATTGACGAATGATTCCGCATTTGTGGGCTCGGCAACGTCGAAGTTTGCGAGGAAGAAGGCGAGTTGTTGGTCGCTTAGAGGGGGCATTTTGCTTGATGTAGGCTGGTTTTGAGGTTTCGGTGAGAGGTGTTGGACGGATTGATTGCCTAGAGTACAGAGCGAAAAGCGACCTTTTGAGTCCGACTTTAGAGCAACAACGCCAACGAATTACCTCCGCACGGCGGCCCGAGGCGCAATTCTGAAAGAAGTTTGGCGAGGAGTTTGACTAGGAGTTTGATTAAGATGTAGTGATTGATGGGGCTTTGATGTGCGAGCGGAAACCTGGGGCGGTATTCGTTCGCGTAATGTATGTTTGATAAATGAGCGGGTTGGGTTGAGAGCTATTGATCCGTCTGGAGAGTTTGGCTAGTGACTGGGTGAGCGGTGACGTGAGTCGTTTCGCCTTCAGTTTGACAGAAGTTGGGAAAAAAGAGCCGTGTAATGAACTTGTCCCGCAGAGGCATAGTCGAAAACAACTTTGCTTGGAATGTATGTTTCGCAAGAGGCAGGACGTCTGCAGTGAATCGGCGATGTGGAGTGCCAGCAAGGTAGTTGGGGTAGGACGAGCCTTCCGCTCCCGAAGTTTGTGTCACCAAAAGGGCGGAAAGCCCCTGTTGAACCGTCCACAATCAGTCGTATGCAGTTTACCAGGGCAGGGATTCGGTGAGAGGTCGGGGAAGGATTTAATACAATTTAAGAGGTAATCTCGATTTTGGGCTACTACTGGAGCCGCTTCAGAGGTAACAAAATGCACGGAAAACTAGTCTATCAAACGAGCTCCCATCCCTCTTCCACATCGTCTTCACTGACCTCCGTCCAATCGTCATCATCTTCACCATATCTCGCCTCCTCCGCCCTGCCAACACTGCCCCTACACTTCCCCCGCTTCTGCGCTAAAATCCACCCCCGTATGATCTGGTCCGCCTTGTGGCTCGTTCCCCACACCTCATTAAACTGCTCGGTTAGAAACCCACTTCCACCAATGACCATCTTCCTCTCCGAGTCGGCGAATTTTACCGGGCGCCAGACGCTGAAATCGGTGTTTTTCCGAAGCCAGGCTATTTCGGAGCGGGAGAATTTTGGGATTTGGGTCTTTCTGGGGGAAGCTTCAGTGGTGATGCCAGCGCCCATGCTGGATGGTGGCTTGGGGGGCGGGTTTGAAGAGGAGCGGTGAGCGCCACGGCTCGGGGTTGAGTGTGCCCGTTTGTGGGCTTTGGCCATCTTTTTTTTGTGTGTTCGACCAGTGGTGTGTCGGTATTGGTGTATCCAAGCTTGTAGATGTTGATCTTGATGTTTTCCTTGGGCTCAATATTGAAGCGTTTCGGTTTGTGGTTAGGGAGAAGAAGGAGGTCCGTTCGGCAGAGGGAATAACTCCGGCTTATATACGTGAGACTGCTACGTCATTCACTGGCTATATAATGTGTGATGTGAGCAAACACTCCCCAGGCGAAGGCGTGCCGAGTGAGTGCGACTTAGCTACACACACTAAGCAACGCACAAAATCCAGACCGTGCGTTGGCGGTATTCATAGTGCCATACCTACACTTCCATCAAGTCACATCAAGAAGTCTACCTTATTCAAGGAACTGCAAGATAGCCGCGCATAGCTATGAAACGAATAACCTAGTAGGTAACCGCGACACTAGCCATGTCCTCCCCGCCCTTCGACCCTCCCCAGCAACTACCCTAGGAATCCACGCCATACTTCCATCGCCCCTGCCGCTCAAATTTAGGCAACTGGCACTCCCTCCAACTCACCCTGCGACTGGTGCTTTGTCCCCCACACATTGGTGCTCCCTTTCCTTTCCTGCATCAAACCCAGCGGCGGCGGTGGTAACAGCCACCGCGCGAACGCGACGTTTTGGGCTGGGAACTCGAGACTCGTCGATCGCGGTAGGTTTCCTCAGCACAGCTGCTTTCCTTTATGATGCGTTACAGTGACAATGTATTCTAATGCCTAGCAATGCTCGCGCAAGGTCACCCAGCGCCGAAACTCCATTGTCTTATTGGAGTTGTTGGCGGGGGTGTAAGAATTAGAGGTATCCTGGGCTGGGAGTGCTTGCGCCCTGGGCAGCTGGAGTCCGAAAGGAAGAGAGCACATAATGCGCACTTGTTATCGGATGCGCTCTTCAACGAAACGGGTAAGAGCATCGAGAGAAGCGGAGTAATAGGCCATAGAGGGGGTGAGGTGCGGTAGTCTAGTGTGATCTTGGGGATAGACCTTCGGGTGTGTAATGACAGGGATCTCCAACTTGTGGGGTTGTTCGAATGCCCATTCCCAGTGTGCTTGATGCCTTGTCCATTCTGTTTGCAGATAGAAATATTGCTTGACACAACCGCTGCAGTCCGGGACTTTTCAGATCGGCCAACCCAGATCTACGCGCCTGTGTTAATTAAAGGCTCCGCGTGTATGGGGCTCTATTTCGTGGTGTTACGAACATTACTAGGTATTTGACATGCCACCTTTGGGTTATAATCCTTGCTGTGTTATTGTAACTGAGGTAGTTAGGCTTTAAAAGCTCTGTTAGTTTTATCCTTATAACTTGCATGAGCAAGGAAGTCATTCCTCGGCCCACAACGTAGCAACAAAGAACAAGCGCGTCTCTAAACTCTCAAACATCAGTCTACAGTCGGCTTAACCTTCCCTAACCCTAATTCACCGTCCAACGACAAACGAACATTCCTAGTTAAATGAGCCCATTTGAGCTATTTCAACTCCTCGCCCTCTTAGTCATCCCAACGCTACTCCAGCGAATTATAGTCCTTCTCACCATTGCAATCTGTCTAGTGATCTGGCTTTAGAACCGTGTTAAAATGTATCTCCGGGTCCACGACAGAGAGGGTAGGATGGTGGATGAGATTAAGAGTCGGTTGTTAGAGTGGTGGGAGGGTGGTAGGTAGTGGCCGAGGGTTAGGTGGGGAGGGGCAGAGTTAAGGGTTGGCGTCGCCAGGCTATTGCAGGAGTGGGAAGAATGCGATAATGTGCAAAGAAGAGCTGTGGAGGAGGGGACGTGATATGTGCAATCCATAATAGCCCACTAAGAATGAAATACATTTCGGACTACCCACCGAGTTGAGGTCGACTCGGGGGAGACGGATTTCAACAGACGGATTTAGAAAGACAGATTTGGCTGTTCGACAGACGGATTCAGCTTAGAGCGAATGCACATCAAGGATCTTGACGGCAGTATTAGAGAAAAGTGTGCAGAAAATTAGAGAAACTATCTATCCTTTGAGCACTTTCCATTTATCGAAGCGAATTTATCCAAATATGAGGCTTTAGGTGACGGTGTTGAAGAATGCAAAAGTGAAGCCGAATTGATAGGGTGATCTCGGCTGTGCAAGCGAGCGACTCCCGAAGTGCATAGGCACTAAGACGACATGTTTTAAGCTGTGCGCAGTATCACTGCAGGGTCCATCGATCATTATAATTGGGTGATAATATTCTCAAAAAGCTGGAGAATGCGCTCTGTAAGTAGCATTAATTTTAATGTGATATTGCATTTGCTAACACAACTGCAGTCGACTGCGCCTCGAATCCGTCTGTCGATTAGCCGAATCCGTCTTTCTGAATCCGTCTGTCGAATCCGTCTCCCCCGAGCCGACCTCCACCAAGTTGGTTTCCCCACCAATCGTACAGCCGGCTGGTAGTTGGGGCATCTGGCAAGTTGGATAATTGGTTGAATTTGTTATCAGCCTAATAGTAGATCATTTGTGATGTAGAGATACATAGCAACAAATCCACCGCGGCCTCCCAGTAGACGATACCAAAGGCCACAGCCCACTCCCGTGCATGCAGGAGCTCCATCCTCACTGCGCGCGATCCCTATCAACATTCACCTAGCGCCACACTATTTTCCGTATTTCCGGTTCCGCACTCCCCGCGCCAACACCCACCCCACCTCACTCTCTCCCCTTTAATACTCTAGTTGTAAAAGTTCCTATCCTAAAAGCCGTCAGATATCTTTCCCCAAAGTCAAAAAACGAAAACCATCAAGAGACTTACCATTTGAGATTAAACACCCCCCACGGCGCATTATTCGTCATCCAATTCCACGCTCCCACCGAAAAACCCACATCGTTATCTCCACACCCCGGACATGTATCCCGGATCGTCGCGAGCATGAGCTTCTTCGCCGAATCGTTCCACGCCCAGATCTGGCGGCCGCATAGAGGGAAGTTGGCTTGGCTATGCATCCAACCGTTGCCGAGAGCGACGATGGAGTCAGAGTCTGAAAAGTGAATACCGCAGGAACCGATGCCGCCTTGTTGGGTGTATACCGTGCCGTGGCCGAAGAAGCTGGTGAGGGAAGGTTTTAGCTGGATGTGGGGAGGGGTAGTGTGTAATGGCGATGAAGTGAAGGACTTACTCACGTTTGTTAAGAGGGTGAGTAGTATACGTGATGTTGGCGGCTCGGAGGCTCTCTATGAGGGCAGTGTATGATGTTGCGTTGGCCGCAGGAAGGTTGCCTGGGGTGGTGAAGTGTTCAGGTGATGGGAGAGCGGTGGTCGGCGCTGCCATCGCCGCAGCGAAGATCGTCGTGAAAGTTTTGAAGAGCATTTTGGATTGTCGGCTGTTGCGATTGCTTGGTGCAAATTTCTTTGGATGGCGAGGAAGATGTGCGGGTCTATTGGTGAAATGTCTCTTTTCACGAACTAATGCGACATTTCGTGAACGGTATGGGTTTCCGAATGATCCGTACCATAGCTAGGTACCTACAATCAATTCTAGCACACTGCGAAGCCCGCTACTTTGCCCACTGCAGTGGAAAACCCTTAATGGATTCTCATAAATGCTCCATTTTCACTGCAAGATTAGATGGCTATGCCCAAGCTATTTTTTGTTCTCGTGCACACCACCAATATATATAGTCCCAGGTCATAAGTCTCCGACCGGTCGGGTTTTGCGATACCCCAACAAAGCAACAAACACCTGCGCAACAGCTCAACACGGAGTCTTTACCTCCTTAGACTTTAAGTATAGATAGTCTAATATACAAAGTAGAATTTAATATTGTGTGTATCCCCCGCATGCCCTCCTCACTGCCTTGACCCGGTCCTCCATGCTGTCTATAAGGCTATAAAGAAACTTGTCAGAAATCTGCTCCCAGGCCTCATAGACAGTGCTCTTAATCTTCTTAACTATAGCATCCTCAGGATCTTTCATAGAGTAAAGCTCTGGGTGAAGCTTATAGACCAGCTTTTTTAATTCAGCCCAAACATGCTCAATTGGATTGAGGTCAGGAGAATAAGATGGCCACTCCATTGTCTGATACCCTTTTTCCTTCAACTATGCAACCAATTCATTTCTCTGATGAACCTTTGCCCCATCCTGCATAAGTATAATATCTAAGTAACCATCCAAAATTTGTGGCAGTATTTTCTTAAGTGCATACTCAAGAATAACTCAGCCTGTAACCCCCCCTCCTTACTTTCTGGATCACCTTGGAGATCTGCAAGACCCATCATTGCTTAACCCCCAAAACAACCTCAAACATAATCTTAATATTCTTCTTAAGATCTCCTTGAGGCTCAATACAATCCTGATCCCATTTTTCTTGTAGTGTTCTAAAGACCTACACTTGTCCCTTGCCAACCTGTCACTCTACTATGCATTTATCACTCCAAGGTACTTTTTCCCACTCTTCGGTAGACCAATTGTAATGATTACAAGCCCATTTGTATCTAGCCTTCTTATGATTGTTCTTTAGCTTTGGTCGCCCTTTTGCAAGCTATTTGGTGATGTGAGATTCTTTTAGGCGACGTTGAATGGTGGAGCAAGAGAGGTGAGGTTGAATATTAGCTTGGAGTTCTGCAAGTGGCATACGATGAGCTTGGGGACCTTTTTTAACTTTGTGCTGTAAGATTCGATCATCTCGAGCGTCTGTCTTGCATGGTCGAGCACGTGGGAGGGAATCGGTATGGCCTCGCTCTTTGACATTGTGGATGGTATCAACTATTGTACTTTTTGGAATATCGGTTGCATGGGAAATTTGCCCAAAACTTTCTCCGGCATCGTGTCTGCCCATTAAATAGACCCGCTTGACAGGACTTAACTCATGGCGGGTCGTTTTATGCTGGGTGGGCATCGAGGAATTCAACGCGTTCGCGTTGTTTACCTTGAGAACTCGCTTACCGGTCGGACCTGGGACTGTGCCCTGAGCGTCACGGTACCCATACATATTGCGATCACATTACTTCCATTTAATTTGCTAACATTTTGTAACAAAGAGAAATGCTCACGCTAAGTGTTCTAGCTGGCTAAAAACCCGCAAAGATCTGTAACTAAGTTGAGCGTGTGGGTGAGATGTCAAAGAGTTTCTTGGGGCTGCTACTATTACGACAGGGCAAAACACTATTCCGACAGGGTCCCAGTTAAGCGACCACCCATCAAACGACTCCCGAGCTACCCAGCTAGTCGGGAGTTCTGCACCGATCAAATCGCATTAAATAGTCAGCAAAAATGTCATAATTACTGTGTTAGTAGACCAGCTGTATCTTGGAGAGGGTAGGGTGCGCCAACGCTGCATTAGAAAGTTGTTGTTGCTAATATCCCAATGTCCAGGCTTTGGGTAAGCGACTGCCTATGAAATGCCTCGGCCAGGCTCGCCAGAGCCTAAAGATCATAACTCTTCATCACCAAATTTTAACGAGGGTCTGCGTGAAGCAACTACGACAAAAAAAACAAAACAATCTTAAGCGCTTTCAATGCAAAATCTCTTGGTGCACCATAGGATACATATAGTATCAAGTTTTGTGTGAAATAGCATAAAAATGTCAACCTCGTAGGGTAGATCTTGCATATCATGTAGTGCTCCTTGATTTAACTGAAGCTTAGGCTTCGCTTAACTAGCCGCCCTGTCGAAATAGTGTCTTGCCCTGTCGTAATAGTAGCAGCCTTTCTTGGAGGTGTTAGCATGTTAGAAGTATGTAACAGAATTAGATTATATGAGCACTTTACAAATGGTATGGGCAATTCGAAAATCCATGCTTTTCGCGAAATGGTATTACCGACTCATGAATGGGTCGTGCAACTCATGAAAATGACCGGTTCGCCAATGGACTCGCATACAAATTCACTAGATCTGTCAGGACGCTGACTTTCAGAGGCAAGCTGCGCTCACCAATGAATAGGGGTTATTTCGTCTATCTCCGCCTGGGCCAACTGGTGTCCCAAATATCCATTTCCTTCATCTGGTGGCTCCTTGCTTTCATCCTCTCCGTTTCCGTCCTCTGCGACCCTGTTCTCTTCGGGCCATGGTTCAGCCTTTGTATTAGCAAATACCCTGTAAACAAGTTCAATATACGTGTACTTTGTTTTGAACATCTTATTGAACTTTTTCACAATGTAGCTATCCGTCCATTCCACCTTGTTATTCTCCAGAAACTAGACTTTTTGCTCAGCCGTCAGTGGGGTCTGGGTGGCTGTAGAAGACATTTCGATTTTTTTTTTCAGGTTGACCAGTAGTTTGGCTGTTCGTTTCTATTTTTTGTTTAGTTCGGTGCCGGCTAAGAGTGCGAGAGTCAATGGCCAGGAAATGACCCTAGGCTTATATAAGGGGGTGCCGACGGTTCGTTCACTTGCCTAAACAGCAACCAGACACCAACCAGCGCCACCATTCGCCAGAGCAATGGCACAAAAATAGTCACAGGATCACCAAGTGAATGCTTCCCCTAGTCGAGTGAATGGAGAGACGCCATAATATCGGTATGTTCGCTCCAGACTTACAAAAGAACCTTAAGCTCTTTTTCTCTTCTCCTAGTATCTATTCCTCAACATCAAACATCGTAGTCATCACCAAACCGCAGTCCACATTACCGCCACCTACCATTTAACATCAACACCCCTATCATAACTCCATCCTTAAAAGAAATAGCCCTAAGTAGCCCAAGTATGCCCAGCCAACCGAGCCGCTCTGTGCGTTTCAGCGCTCAGCCCACCGCCCCCAGCGGATCCAGCCAGGGCAGCCAATCTCCTCCCCTTCGTTCCTGCCTCAAAAGGAGATCCGCCACCACTCTAGGAAACAGCTCTCAGCCAAGACCCAACCAAAGACGTTTTCTACCGCCACAATTCCCGTCCACCTCAAGCAACCCCTTTCACGTCGCCGCCAAGAACACTTGGGAGACAGGTACGCGCGAATGGACCCCGTGCCGCTGGTGTGGCAACTCCGACGTTCGAGGCTCCGGGTTACTTCTGTTTCCTTACTGCGTGGTTGCTGGACGAGGGGGACATTGTGCGAATGTTACATTCTGGATTGGAGGCTCGGAGCTGTTGGATAATGGTAACTATGACTCCCACTCCCACGCTGGGACTGCAGCATATTGAAGAGTGTGTGGTGACTGAGACTACCCACTTAGGGAGCACCAAGACTCGCAGACTATATGAGGTTGTTAGCGAGGAGGACCGAAAGCTAGCTAGGATCGACGGGATGGGGAGATGGCTTGCTGCGGAGAGGGTTGAGAGGGGAAAGGAGCTATGCAGGGTGTTGAGTGGATTAAGTAGGAGATCTAGGCAAAGGTGACGCCTTGTTTCCCCGGCAGGCGAGGGTTTTTATTGGAGATAAAATAGGCGTTTTCTTGAACGACTTGATACTTTCCTAGGCATCCAATCCAGGATAACTATACTTTGATCGCTGAGACTGTGGTGTAACCATAGCGCCGTATTAACATGAGGACATCATACTCTTAGGCAGGAATTGAAGCCATCTTCCCGCTACGGGATTTATCTCCGTATTCCGCTCATAACGCTAACGCGCTCTGGCTGCTCCGACCCACTCCAACTATTCTAGTTATGCAAGTCCTCCTCTCCTTCCCCCTCCCCCGCCCATGCAGCTCCCACTCTGCCCCTAACCCGCTCAACCCCAGGCCCCCTCCCACTAACCTCACTGAGAAACCTCTCGGTCCACTTCCTCCTGCCCCAACTCAAAGCCGCTGCACCCATCTCAAAAACCACAGGCTAGCGGTATTCCTGAATTCCAAGGCCTTGAAGAGCTTAGATCATCTCCGAGCCCCACTCCACGATCGGGGGTACGTGGTCAGAACCGATGATGGACAGAAAGTCTTGCAAGATATCTCCGGGGGACTGCACTTCGAGCTCGGGGGAACTGGGAGGACTGGAGAAGAGGGTTGTACTAGAGAGGTCCGCGGTTTTTTTATGCACGGGGAGCTGATGGGTGAGGCAGCGGTGGTGGCATCCCGGAACGGGGAGGCATCGAACCAAAATGGTGTGTTTTGTTGTTCTAGTGGGGCAGGGGTATCAGCAGGAGAAACGCGTTCAAGGGAATCCGCGGCGGGGTCGACGGTGGGGTCGGCGGTGAAAACCTTTGCTGTGTCTGAGGCGTCGATGGGAGGGTTTTGGTGTCGGTAGTTTGACAGGTCTATGTAGACGCTGTTCGGCATCGTTTTCGTGTTCTCCCTATGGGCTCACGCGTTAGCACAAGATGCTCAGACAAAACCTCTTGTGGTGAGAGAAACCGATACTGTGGAGAAATGTGGACGCGTGGTATGCGATAAGTGCTGTGCGTGCCGCACTTTCGTTGGTTTGAACGGGTACGAAACGCAGTTACAAAGGTTAGCGAGAAATGTCCAAACAAATCCCGACATTGTGGATTCGATCACATTCGTTAAAGAGGCAGTCTAGATTTCCCACCCTATCCACACATAGTAAAGCCAACTTGGGAAGACTAGTTCTTTCCGCTACAGGGAGTTCATTCCAGACTAAACTACTCATCATATCCCTCGTGTTCTGATTGTTAATCCCAGACACACACTCCTGCACCCCCTCCACTATGTAACTCCCTTCCGCAACCTCATTCCATGCACCTGCAACCTTAGCCCAATCTCGCTGCTTCTCATCACGTTCCAATTCCCTCAGCAGGGTTCTAGCGGCTGCAGCAACACGTGGATTTAGGTCTTCGAGGCCTTGATCCAGCAGTTCCTCAAAAATTCGATGGGGTTTTTCGTTGAAATACAGGGTTGGTATGTCTTGGGAACCTCCTTTGCTATAGAGTTCCTCCAGTGCCTCGTCTAGCGGATCACAATCACTCCTTAGTTTGGCGCGTCTAATCAGCTTGCGCAATGCCCTCAAGTTCATAAAGCCTGCCTGTTGTGTGGGGCGTCCGAGCGGTGCCTAGAGGGGGTGCCTGTGCGGCACCGAGGTCAGCGCCTGAGCGCCCCCCGAGGCTCGGCTCCATATCGAGGCCTACCACCTATGTCCGAAGCCTAGAATTAGTGTGCTCGAAGGCCGAGGGCACTATAGGAGCATTATATATATAATAGTCAGGACCCTTTGTAGCAAGTAGAATCACCGCTCAATTATAGTCGTTCTCTACAGTTAAATCAAGCCTTCGTTCTTAGCACTAGCTACAACACTGACCAAGCCCTAATTCGGCCCCTGAGACTATTGCGACGGTTCATAGTTGTTGGGTATGTCTTCGGTGTACCTACTACTAGGGAGTGGAGTCAACGGAGAGCGCCGAAGAGACAGCCGAGAGTGTTCTAGTGTGTGAGATGATACCACAGAATTTAGCCCAGGAAGAAGGCTTGCCACGTTCGCCGGCCGGGCGGCGTTGCTTTATCCCGTACGAGGTATAGCACAAGTTGGTAACCTTGATGTGCTCTACCAATCGAAAAGCCACTCTCAAGCACTGCGGAGAGGACAGCGATTCCGAAGTGCGTGGCTAGTAGCCAAGGGTAGTTAGTGTTATTCTATCTTACATGACCGTGTCATTTAGCTCATTTTGGATTTGGCTGTTGCTTTATGGGGAGAAAGTAGTAGGCGACTAGAGCGCTAAATTTATCGTAGTCTTTAGTGACATCCACAAGTCCTGTTCAGACTGGGGTGAATTACCAACAACTCATCGTCCATTTGTCTTAATCTCTCGTTCGCCCACCCCACCCGTCTTCCCCTCCTCACCCGACTAACCTGAGCCCCCCGCACATGAACAAAGAACACCTACCACACTCACATGCTCTCCCAAGATGCCTCAAGAACCATCCCTGTTGTAGAATCGACTATGTACGAGGGCGAAAGCAAGGTGAGGAACGACTATATTGAAAGCGACTACTGAGTGCTATGGAATGAGCGATTTGAAAGCCTCCTTTATGGAGAGCATGTATGATGCCTGATGGTAGGCAACACCGTTAAAGGGAATGACTTTGGCGATGACTTCGCCATCATCTTGAGTGTTGCCTATAGGCACGAGCGCCTCTTAGACACCACCCACAACAATCCCAAATCCTCAACTGGCTCGAAAGTCCCGAGCAGGGAGACCTCGATCTCGCCAACGACGACCTCTCGTCCTTCTCCGTTTCTACCCTTTGCTCCGGTGGAGAAGACAAACTTTCCTTCTCTAGCACCACTCTTGTGCTAGACCCTGACCAGGATCCTGATTCACACACAGAGGAATCCGCTTCCATCGGCGCTATCCTAGACGCAC
This sequence comes from Nothomitra cinnamomea, assembly GCA_022345685.2. Classification (NCBI taxonomy): domain Eukaryota; kingdom Fungi; phylum Ascomycota; class Geoglossomycetes; genus Nothomitra; species Nothomitra cinnamomea. The sequence goes on along the minus strand of JAJDMX020000519.1, from coordinate 3,375 downwards.
TTTTAACCGACCTCCCCGCTAGATAGCGATAGTAATTGAACTAAGCCGGGACGAGCTGGATTGAGAGACGACAGCTGTGCTGCACAACGACATAACTGGGGAAGGGCTTACGGAGGAGCGAGTTAGAGAGGAGTTTATTTGATAAGGAGGCGGTGAAGGTAGCGGAAGGGTTTACGCCACAGCAGAAGTGCTACTTCTGTTGATGGTTCACCTGACTTGCGCTTCCATTTTGTCGTGCCAGGCTATTTGTTAGAATAACATCTCGGTACAATCGTTACACCCTACCATGTCCATCCATAGGGGTATAAAGAACCCCGGCAAGAAATACTCTAAAGCCACACACCACCCTAACCCTAGCCAATCTACCCAACCCCCCCAAACCTCTCACTCACCTCTCCCACCCCCTCTCTACCAACACCCCCACCCACCTTCCTACCAGCCGGAGGAACCCACCCGACCATCCTCGCCGGCCACTCCAACCACCTCTCCCACTTCCCCTCCCCCCCCTCCCTCCCACACAAAACCCCCCAAACAACACCCACAATCTCCCTCGCCCACCCACTCATCCACCAATACCCATCCAACTTCCTCAACCCCACACAATAACACGCCAACACCACAAGCGCCTCCGGTCTCTGCTCCCCCAACAATGTAATAAACCCCTGCGGCACCAACACGGGCCAAAAAAACGGCACAGCGACTTCACAACTATCCATCTGATTAGTCGGCGACGCAGCGAGAGCAGAGCACTTCCGCAGCTCCTCGATCGCGGAGCGGTAGACACTTTTATCCTCCTCGCTGACCCCGACCGCGGAATCGGAGCAGCAGAGGGTGAGGAGGGAGGCGAGGTGGTGGTCGTCGGGGTTGCTGGCAAGATCGGGGGGAGGACCTAGACCGCCGCAGGAGAGGAGAGGTGTCATGGCTCCGCCTTGGAGGTAGTCCCATACGGACATTAGGACGGTGTAGACGCCGCGTACGAGGTGGACCCATTCTGCTATGCCAGTTCCTGCTGTTGCTGTGCCCGCCCCGCCGAGCGGTGTCTGTGTGATGGGGCTTAGGACTAATGCGGCACCCACGGGGGGTAGCTTGTCCGGGTCTGTGGAGCTAGTGCCTGAGGGGGGATGACTGGGTCGTGCAGAGGCAAAGGCGTAGATTATGACTAGGCTCGCAAACGCGAAGAAAGCGTCTGAGTTTTCGCGGGAGATGTGGGGGACTGTGCTGCGGAAGGCGGAGAGGGCTGTGTCTTGGTGGGAGGTCGCAAGGATGATGTACGGGTCTTTTTTTGAGGGGTGGAGGTGTGCGAGGTGGAGGGCGGAGACGGCTAGGAGTCCTCGCATGAGGAAGGAGTGGTTGTAGGCGATTTGGGGGACGGTTATGCTCCACATGTGTACCAGGGTAGGCTGGTTGGAGAGGGTTTGGGCGGTTTGCGTTGTGTAGTGGTGCAGGAGTTCAAGGTCACGGAGGTTGATTGTTGAGGTGGAGTTGCGGTGGATTGCGAGGGGCGCGGGTTGGGGTTGGGGGTTTAGGGAGGTAGCTGAGGTTTGTGGAAAAGGGGAGGGGGATTGGGTAGTGGTGGTTGAGGTTTGTGGACTGGAGGGGGATCGGGTGGCGGAGGTGAGGATGGGGCTCGTGGGTTGGGGAGTCTGTGGGAATGGTGATGAGGCGCTGAGGCTTATGGGGACGAATTCGCAGGAGATCGAGTGTTTGATGCAATTTGAGCAGGTTGGTCTCTTCTCGTCGCACTGCATCTCGGTGGTACTAGTAAGCTAGTGTCTTAATCAGGGAACAGAGAAGGCAAAGTCACAGACCTTGATCCTCCTCTTTTTACACTGGATACATCCAGTCCTCGACTTATGGTGTGACCTCCTTGGACCGCCCATAGCTTCTGAAGCGTAGTCTGGCCCGGGCCCCACGTGCTGAGCCAGGTGCCTAAGCGGAGAGCGAAGTGGCAAAGAGGTGTTGAACTCCTACGTGGTGGGCCAAGGACAGAAGTGTCGGCCTAGTTGAATATCAGCGTATTCGTATTATGTCCCCGTGGGGTCGTAGAGAAGGGTACTACAATAAGTACCAGGATTTTGGGGCGCAGCTTGAGCGGAGTTTCCACGCGTTTGCCTGTGAGCGAACATTTGCCGGATCCAGCAGCAGCCGGCGATCGTCATCGCCCAATAGGGCTTAGTGGTAGACCTCAAGAAGTAAGCGATAGCTTCAATAGGCTTAGTCTTCAGTGGCAGGCGATACGAATACGAATACGACGCGCATAGATTACGACGACGTGCACGTGATATAAGACGCCGCATTCTTACTCTAAGCGAGGTAGGAAGTTTATGAAGTTTTGAAATACATGGAATAATAACAGACTTACCGAAATTTAGAAACCAATCCCAGTCATTAATTTTCTCAAGCTTCCCTCGGCAAGTCACCTGACTCCCAAACCATTACAACGGGTAAATTTTAGAAAAACCGTTAACGAAACCTCACCCTACGCCTTCTTCCTCAACAACCTCTAAATCTCCTTTCTCTCCACTCTAACTCAATTTCTTCGAACATTGCAGTCTTCCCTGCAACCTTCCTAGCAAGTTCCCCCCTCCCCTCCCACTCCCGCTCTATTTCTTCGAATATCGCAATCTCCGCGGCCACAATGCTCCACACTTCCATCAGTTCCGGATCGGCATCAAGCTTCCCTCCCGTACCAGATTAGGGACCCTGGGATGCCATTGCAATTCGGGTTGTGGCTGACCCAGGGATTTTGGGTTGCAAGATCGTGTTTCCCTGACGTCGAGGTGTGGGGCTCGCAGACGCTTCCAAAGAATGGCGGCTGAGGCTACTACAAGATGTCTAGACGGAGCAAGTGCGGGCCCTGTGAGGGAGGTTTTCTACTTTGCCCACTAGAATTGGCCAGGCAACAGTGAATCCGAGACACTGTTCCAACGAGTAAGTATATTCTACAACGTCCGCACCTACCCGAAACATCAACAGCAAGCTTCAGTGCTCCGAACGGGCGAGGCCGGGTCAGGGTTAGTCAGTGAGATGGGTATGTAGGCTAGGTTAACAAGCTGACTCGGCTGTAGTAGGTCAGGTCAAGGTAGTGACCTAGCTTAACCTACAGGCCTACGTCAACCTACAGATCAGACGCGAAGTTGACCGGCGGTGCCAATAATTGCTATTGAGGCAGAAGGAAGCTCTGCCGAGAGCAATGCTTGGAGGTAACATCTTAAAATTCCCATAAGATACCGGAATGTGCTAATTTCGGTGAGCTTTTCCGCATGAATCTTGTGTCTGCCCCGGGAATTCCACCTAATGTACAGCGGGTGTCAATAAGTGAGGGAACGCATAGACGAAATCACCAATTTCCGTTTCCTATGCGCATGAATATAA
>JAJDMX020000518.1:0-22403 GCA_022345685.2 Nothomitra cinnamomea | reverse complement strand
ACCTCAAATTTTTGAATTTCGCACTAAAAATTTGGAATTACGCTATTTAGCCTATTCATAATACTCTACGTTTTTTGCGGCTTGTCTATCGCTCAAAAATTGAGGCCGTTGTTGAATTGAAGTGGTGGGGTGGACCGTTCGCTAAGTGCGCAAAAACTGTGTACAGCGCAGTCGTGGTCGGATACGTTACTCTATGCCTCGCGATTTTTCAGCCTTGCGATAGACCTGCCCACGCTGTAATTCAAAGTGCCTTAAAGCGAAGTTACGATCATTATACTTTTGCTGCTTCTCCTCCTTCGTTCCGGTGACCTTTGCGTTTGGGTTATTGAGCCAAAAGCGATACTCCATGCACTTTTGAGGTATTAGGACCGATTTGTTTGTGTGGCTTTCTTGCGATATCCATCGCTCGAAGTCTTTCGCATTAGAATCATTAAAGGCGGGGCGTTGCGTGATCTCGGCCATAATGCTCTTTTTGTGGTTTTCTTTGCTACGGAATGGGAAGGGGAGGAAGACTCAAAGCCTTAAAAGTGGGGTATGCAGCTTGACAACCCAGACGTCTAGGTTGTCAAGCCGTGGCCTTGAGCAAGCACGGTCCCACTTGACAAGTAGGACGTCCAGTTGGTCAAGCGCGCCACTTGATCAACGGGACAGGACAGATCCACCTAATTCTAGTTATGGCTTAACTAAGTCTCAGCGATTGAGAGGCTAATTATTACAGTAAACCCGCTCTCTGCAACTCAATGTCTGGAACATGCAAGACCTCCTAGAACTTATGCTTACATCTTTAGGATGCATTTAGAGCCATCTAAATATACCTCGCTGTAATTTCACCTATGTGTTCTGCATTTGGCGTCAAGCTGTGTGCCCAAACTTCCATTGTAGCTCATGGGGGAGCTATAATACGGCTGCAATAGCGCAACACCACCACATGTATACAGCTCGCGCTGCAATGAAATGTAACATGGCTTATGGGATCATCACTTTTGAGTTAAATTACCAAAATAGCCCTCTTCTATGCTTTGAAACGTCATGGTAAAGTACCGCGATTGAGCTTGATTTTTGATGGGGTTTTTAGGGACGGTGGCCGCCCAAAAAAGGCCGGTGGCTAAACAGACACCCTTTTAATTGAATGCGATTGTTGTGCTGTTGTTTCGTGGCAGGTTTGGGTCAGTAAATCTGGGGTGTCAGCAACAGCAGATCGGGTAGGCAATTAATATAGGTAAATGGTAGGTATTCACATGTACGATAGCTGAACCGTGTTCCCACAACCGATTAGACCGTACTTAATTACATAGTCGCTGAAAACCACCTAGCCCGTTCAGCTTCCGCACCAAAGCTCCCAGCACGAGGCGAACCAAAAAATCCACAACAAAACCCCTTCTTCATTTTCTTATGACTCTACCTCGCCTAGGCTATTCTACCGTTAATGGAAAATAAGGCCGTATACACACCCCGCCCGGACCATCGTAACTACCTAGATCCGAAATCACTGTCCTCACCTAGTTAGTCAGTCCAAATCACCTCACTGTTAGCTTAAATAAGCTAGCAGAAGATGCTTTCAACTCTTATCTTGCAGACAAACCAAACTGCTTCTTATTTTCCCTTGAAAAAAAGCTGGATTTTATCAGTTGGTTAACAGACACTTTCCGTACGCCCACCAATGCCTTTCAGTCGAAGCAAAAATTTGTCTCGCGCAAAGAATATTGATGAGACACAGCTGAAATGAAGCTTTACCATCTTGCTAAACCCCCCAGTCATTCCAGGGACCAGATAGTTTTACTGGAAAGTGAGGTTTTCAGTGAACTTGTTAAGAGACATTAGGCAATTGGGCACGGCGGTATGTTTCTCCCTTTTTTAATAAACTAGGCTAATAGAATTAAGGTATTAACGCTACCTGGGAGACCATCAAGTATGACTACTACAGTATAACTTGAGACGATCTTGAAGTACTGTTGAAACATTGTCAAAATTGTTAGCGGAAGTCTGTCAATCGATCTTGTGAATCTCTTTGTCCAATCATCACAAAACACAACTTTAAGCGTGTTCAGGTAGACTTAATTGACATGTCTAATCATCCTGACAGAAAGTACAAGTGGATAATGCACGCTAAAAATCACTATAGCAAGTTTACCATGCTTTGGCCGCTGGAAAAGAAGGAAGCTACTGCTGTAGCGTGGAATTTCCACTTCTGGATGGGTATATTTGGTGCTCTGAAGATTGTGCAAACTGATAACAGGTCAGAATTTAAGGGTGCGTTTAAGGAACTACTGCTCAAATACAGGATTGACTTGGTTCATGGACGACCATATACTTCACAACATCAAGATCTAGTAGAAAAAGGTAATGCAGTGGTAAAAACTAAACTCTTCTCCTGGCAGCGGAATAATGGTTCTAATAAGTGGGCTGGAGCATTACCATCTATCACTGAATAAATTAACAAATCCTTTAGCAGTTCTATTGAAGGAACTCCATAGGAGGTTGTATTTGGTTATGCACCTATACTGCCAAATGTGGTAACTGAGCAGGCAGAGTGCCTGCAACAAGCAGAGAATCTAAGGGAACAATGATTAACGGATGAAGATGAACTTACTATGTCTGAAGATGAAGTTGACTGGGGAGACTTATCAGATGAAGATTTTATCTGCAGAATGGAAGAATTTAATAAGAGGGATACATATACCTCGAATCAAAGTTGGCCAAACTTGACTCCCCATGCCCAGGAATTGGCAGACGCACATAGCGCTAGAATTGGTAGTACAATTCAAGTTCTCCCATTACATATGTAGAATTCCCCTTTCAGATTGTCTACTAAATGCTAACACAATATAGAATAAACTGGACAACGTAGAGAATCCCACAATTCGCCAGTATCTGAAAGCAGTAGTAATGATGAGCAACGTCCAATGGAGAAGCACCTTTTGCAGATGAACACGGAGCAGACAGAAATGTACCAAGAGGTGCGCAAACGTCTTTAACATACTCGAAACAGAAAGGCTAAGGGATACGCAAAGACTCATACTATCTGAACCTTTAAACAAGGAAATTTCGTTAGTGTCGCAGTGCCCAGGAAGATTAGGGGATCACTGGACGATTGACGTGTATTAGGACGTATATAAACTGTTCGCTGCAACTATGTCTACACAGTTCAAACAGTACATGGTATTCTCGACAAGAAGTTTCCAACTTCCCAGCTTCTTCCCCTACCAACAACAACTGAACTGGACTTTTCTGCCAACATCATAACAAAAGTTACACTTGCCAGTATTGTGTCAGCAAGCTCCATGCGCAAGGAGCTGGGCCCAACATGCAAATGCAACAAAGATTGCCTGTCTAACAGGTGTGTTTGCCGTAAAGCAGGAACACCCTGTACCGACCGCTGCCATGGGAAAGGCAAGAGCAGTACGATCTGTCAGAATGATGGAGTTACTGGTAATTCTAGTAGAAAACGAGCTGGAACAACTACTCAAGGACCGGCAGAGATGGAACGAATGGTCTTGCGCGTTAGACGTTAGTAGATAGAGTTATGTAACGGCCTTCTTCAATTTATTACTGATTTCTTCCCTGCCCATTCGCGAATCGTATACGCTTCGGGAATTCCAGAGCGGTTCACGAATCCCTATGCCATTCGTGAATCGATTGCAACAGCATACCAGATACGTCAGCTTCCCCAAGTGCGTCCACCCCGGCAACACCCCCGGATCCGGCATCGCACCCCTCAACTCCTCCTTCACCCGTCTCAGCACCTCTTTACCATTTAGGATGTAGAAGATCATCACGGCCAATACCCCCGCAACGGTCTCCCCGCCAGCCTCGACAAGAAGTTCGCTCTCCTCACGGAGGCGGATAAACGATTTTTCCTGGGGCGGGAGGGACGAGTTGAGGAGCTCGTGCATGACTGTTGGGCGGAGTTTGTGAGCGAATGCTTCTCCGGGGTTGTTTTGAAAGGCGAGAATTTCGGAGCTCTGTGTGCCTAAGTCCTGCGGCGGCGGTACATACATATATCAGAAATTAAGTGTCCGTTTAGGATCAATAAAAACCTCCGCTTAGTTGGCTAGGAAGCTAGAAAGGATGCTGAAAGGGAAACAAACACAACTTTTTCGAATTTGAGCAGATACCCCACGCCAGGATTCATGGCCATGACGACACGCTCTGAGAGCTTCTTCAAGATCGGGAGGAGAAAGGGGATTTGCTTGGTTAGGTGATTCATGCGTGATAGTCCGACTATGGTGTCGTGGGCGTCGGGGGAGAAGTTGGGGGTGTCAAGGAGGTCGTTGGAGCGGCACATTGCGTATCTGGGTAGCGGGGGTGGGTGAGTGTGTCAGCTAACTGCGTGGCCAAGTCATGTTTTCGTATGGTTGGGGCTCGTAGGTCGGTTCAAGCAGGAAGGGGAAGGTTCGTAGGGCAGCAGGTTTGCCTAGCTCTCAACTTACTCAGTAACAACGTCTGTACTCAACGCCGCGAGCACCGTCCTGAGCTCAATAACCTCGCCAGTACCCTTCACCGCTTTAAATCGTCGACAGAGCTTCTCAATATTTTCCCTAATCAACGGCTCAAGGAGGATGACCTTCTGTTTAGAAAAGAATGGATTAAGCGGCGCACGGCGGACTCGATGGTGATCATGCTTTACGGTCGTGAAACTGGACCCGCCCATCCCAAAGGCGGCCGTCCACCATTCATATTTGTCCCATCTGCCTTTCAATGAGTAGAGCGAGTCGTAGTAGTAAGAAGGTAAGATGTGGAGCTCGTTGGGAGCGATGCGGATGATTGGGCCTGTTGGTACGTGAAACTATGTATTAGTGATGAGTTCACGTCGTGGACTGGGAGTAGGGGGCTGATAAGGAGGGAGGGCAAAGTACATACCGTACTTCTTATGTAACTCCACAATCTTAAAGGTGTACAGCCCGTCGCGAACGACATCGTAGTAAAATTCGTACCACCAGGTGAGAGCTGCGAGCTTTGGGCCAGGGAACTTTGCGAGAGGGTGGAGAGCTAGGCGGTAGATGGAGCGGGCGATGAGGGAGACGATGTAGGCGATCGCGGACAGCGCGATGAGACGAGGTGCGGTGAGTGAAGAAATGAAGTCAGCAGCTGTATCGGTTATCTTGGCGGTGTATGTCACAGCTATGTCGTGGAAACTGTTCATCGTTGAGACCATGGTGAGTTGGGAAAGATGTGGGGTTGGCATCGTTTGGCTGGTGAAGAAGAGCTGGAGAAACTCGCGTTGGTGTAACGTAAATACTTCCTCGCGGTGCGTCTTCACTTGCTCGATTGTATAACGGACTTCCGATCGACGACAAGCCCAAACCGTTCGTTCGGTATATCACTCCCCTTACAGTTGAACTTCGCGGGGTTCAGACGATCCAGGTGGGTGGTTTTTCTTTATCTCCCACCAATCTCTACTAAAAACCGGACTGCGTGACTGCGGCGCAGATATGCAACCCCACCACCGTCTTGACCAAACAACTGATGAGATGCAACGCAACTCGCTCGATTCGGTCAACATCGCCGATGGATATACAGCGTTCGGCTAATTTCTTCCCCCCCGAACCGGACTGAATTAACCCCATGACAATATTGCACTTTCAGCCCAAATTCAGTGTTCTTGGAACGCCGAGACACGAGGATTATTCGATTAATCTATGCAAGGCCACAAATCCGTGTTCCCGGCGCTTTGGACACAGCGGAAATGGGAGATACAATGCCCCGCACTGCTATCGGTGTACAAACAAGTTTTCTTGAACACGGTTTGCCTATTCTTCGCCGTGTATAATTTGGTCTATAGCGTAAGCTACACTGCTTCACGGGGTGTGCTACCTCCGAAACAGCCTGGAACACATAACTGACGAACGATCCTAAGAAAAACTTCATTTCTCCTTTTGTCGAGTCAAGGTGATATAGGATAGCTATCCCGCCGGAGCAAGGTAAAGACAGACAGTATCTACTCATAGCATCCGAGGGCCATGGAGTAATTTCACTCCAGTCTTCCAACATCCCGAGAGAAATTGACCGTGCTAGGCTACTCAAGCTGATCAAAATATTTAACCCCCCTCCGCTCCTACTCATCGAAGACTCCATCCTCACCAAAACCCCATGCGCCCCCCGACCTAACTCACGGATACTGAGTCGTCCACTCAATAGCATCCCCCAGCCTCCGGTTGCAATAAAACGCATTTCATCTCCCAGCTGTATACTCCCCTAATTTAAATCCGGATGCGTATGGCCGATCCAGCCATATGTCGCCCCTCTATTCTGCAGATTCTGCACGAACACGGGCGAGTGCGCTACTCCGATTTCCACTTGGACCGCTACGGGTATTGGAGCTTACAGGATGATGCGAGATAGGTGTGATAGTTATTTATTGCAACTTGATCTCCTTGGGGAAGAATGACTTGATTCAGGAGATATCAGACCATTGGAATCAAGCCGATGCGCTTCACCTAGATGACATTGATTATCTTGCTTAACGAAACAGGCAATCGTACTAGCGTAAATGGAGAGAACCTAGTAGTGTTAGAGCATCGGAAACATATAAAGGGTGAGAGCAACTGGCCGCGAAAAACTCCATCTATCCATCGGACTCGTTGCTAGCCCTAACTATCGAGACTTCTCAGGTCACAACAATAGCGACTCTGTCCGCGAGTGGTACCTCACTTTCCCCACAACTAGTGGAGGTGGAGAGAAAACACCCCACCCGCCTACTACCACAGCCAGCTACTAACTAATCGCACCGTTAGCCAATCCCAGCCAGATCCGAACAAAAAGAGGAAAGCACGCATCTCACCACGACCCTACTCCTCGCCCTCCCTCTCTCTCCCTTACCAACTCCGTCCCAAACGCCTCCACCAACCCTGCCCCAGACCCCCTGGCGATAAGCCGCTGGGCCATGGGATGGGACGACGCGAACCCATCCGCCGCCTGCGTGTACTGGGACACCGTATGCGGCAACTACGCCTATTGCGCCAAAGACTACATCACATGGCAGCGCGCCAGATTTGCTTGGGCGAGGGTCGCGGGAATCCGGGTTGTATGAAGATTGGAGCTGAAGGGTTTCCGCCGAATCCGCTAGAAAAGACGAAGAAGACAGAGTTAGTTAACGTATCTGACCACAACTTTGCGCCATAACGTATCGGACCATGAGGTTGCGCAGTACACGGAAGTTGCGCGGTAAGCGAACCATACCACACTAACTTTTCAAACTCACAACGATACGACTTTTTGAGCAATTGGCAAGCGGTAAAAAACATTTAGAGCATTATAGATAGATAAAATAACGTAATTCCAAAATCTGAGCTCAAAATTCAAAGAATTGAGATATCCACAAGCAAATTCGTTAATGTAAACAAAGAATCACTTCCTCCCCCTAGAGCACAGCACTCTACTATTAGAGGGCTCAGCTATGCCTTCCCCTACTGGTAGAACATTCTTAAGCATTCTGTAAGGCACATCTGAGTTGAAGCTAGTGTCTGTTGTGTCTGATTCATCTGTGGTTTCATTATCTCTAGAAGCGAAACTGGCTGCTCAAATGTCAGCTTATTCAAAATGGCACTGTGGAAGCAATTATAGATAAAATCCAACACGATGCAGTCTAAAGTATCACTAGACCCGTGTGAGTCTACCGTAGCTTTTTTAGACTTGGAAGTAGTCTTTTTTCCTTTCCCTTTAACTGCTTTTTTTGCTTCTACTTCAGCTTCCTTCTAAGCAACTTCCTTCACTTTCTCCTTAACTTCTTCATGTAATTCATCCATAACCTCTTAAGCATATAGTTTAGCACACCTCTAGCACCTGTCTTTGAGCCTGGCTTTACTGGTTTGGTGGTTCGCTTTAAAAATTAATTACTCTTTTAATTCTTTTACCTTATACATTGTAATGTCTTCAAATGTTGTTGTCTCTATTGAACCATCAGCATACTTCTCAGATGCAGTTAAAAGAACCTTATGAGATGCTCTTTATAGTATTAACTTCTTTATATATGTTTCTGTCTAGCAAAATTAAGATACTTTTCTTAGTATTTGCAATTTCTTCTTCTTTGCATCTACAACTTCTTTCCTAGACTCTGGTATTTTTATTAGGTCCAGTACCTTCTTCTTGTTATAGGGAACTAATCCTGTATCCTTCCAAGCACCTTCAATATTTTTAGAGGTATGATTTAATCTCTAGCAGTTTAAAGAATTCAAATAAAGTTCTTCTTTAAAAGTGCTAGATAATATTGATTACCAGGACTTTGGCCATTACCAGGAAGTTGACAATACCAAATTTAAAAGCAATGCTAGAATTTTCTACTTTCTATAAAATTTGTCATAATCAAGTAACATCTTTGTAACTCCAATATGCTCTAAAATTGATACCTAAGAAGTTTTCAAGAACTTAAAAAGCCAGAAATACTAGTCTATTTATACAGCATTGTGAGAAACAGGCATTCTATACTTTACCTTAATTTATTTACTAAAAGATAGCCAATCTTGTTGAGACGTACATATAGTTTACCAAGCATATACTCTAGTGAAAGAAGAGGTACTAGTTAAGTGAATGAAAAAGTAGTATAGCTATGAGTTTCTTATTTGGCTCAAAGTGCTTAGAGAAATTGTTATGGCGGCGCCGGCGACACTTAGGTAAACAAACAAGAGGACAGGAAGAGCCACTGAAGCCTTTTAAACCAGATGAGTGGCCTACTGTAGACTGCCTATTGGTCAAAAACCCTTTGTATATACACTACATTCATAGTACCCTTCTAATAGTCCTATTGCTACTGCCATCGACTTGTAAAAAGCTTGTCCTACATGTATCGGCAACGAGAGGCCTACCGGCGACTTTAGTACCTGCCTTCATAGCCTCCCATCACTCTGTTTGTAATGATCTGATGCCTGCAACCACCGATGAGTATACCTAAAATCACATTTAACCAATCATAAAACGCTGCACCTACCAAGGTAAGCCAATGGCAGAGTAGTACACACAGGGACCACCAGCACCATGAAGCCCCATAAGCAACAAACAAGTATCAGCAGTGCTGGAAGCCTAACAGATTATCAACATCAATTCAGAGAAGAAGATGCAACGGTTGATGAACGCCATCATAAAATTACAACAGGCAGTAAAAAGGCTGACTCCTGACATTGACACCACAAGGTCATCAATACCACTGTCGGCAGTGGAGCTATCGGCACCAATGATTCCCACACTGTCACTCTTCCACCGGCATTGCTGGTTGTGACGCCCCTACCACTGGTAGTATGGCCAGAGTTTAGCGGGTAGACAACAGAGCTACCATTGAGACTCCGACTGTCATATATGTCATTTTCGAGAAAGCTAGCAGAGTCCTGCCTCTTTCTATCATAGCTTAACATCCACTTCCGTCTGTACTCCAGCTTTAACAATAATGTCACCAAGATCATGTACGCAATAATGTACCTCAAGGACAAGGCCCTGACATGGGTTTAACCACTGGTGACGCAGATAAACAACCGCAATTCGGGGGCTCTGGGACTATCTTGGGAAGAGTTCAGCAGGGAGCTAATAAAGATGTTTGAGGAAGGGGACATGATAAGGGTAGTGGAGGCAAGGATATCAATGTTGACCTAGATAACAAGCATAAGGAAATATGTGTCAGAGTTCCACCAACAGACAATATACTTGGAAAGATGGGGGGAAGAGACTTTAAATGCACCAGTTCAGGTAGGGCCTGAAGCCGAAGGTAAAGGATATAATATTGGGGGGATAGCCGGCCCTATAAACATTATCAGGGCTAATGGAATACACAATCGAATGCGACGACTGGATCTGGGACTCCAGGAATGAGGGGGTGTAATGGGGAAACACTTAGCAGCACTGCCAGTTGGCCCAAGAATCACTATCGACAAATACCAGCCTGGGAGGAACAATGCTAATTGATGCCACCCAGCAGTCAGCACTGAAAGGGAAGGCCCTGAATCAAGCCAAGCTGTCAGAAGATGAGAGGCAGAGGCAGAGGGAGAAGAACCTATGCTACCGATGTGGAGAAGCAGATCACAAGTAACGATAATGCTCCTTGAACGTCAGAAGGAACACATCGGCCATGATGGAACCCCACCAAAGGACTGACTAGGGAAAAGACTAAGCTAGGTGAGGGGGACTGACCCACTGGGCCCACAGAACAAGGCCAAGGGAGAAGCATCAATGACTCGAGAACCTGGGGTGCCACTAAGCGTCTCCGCCATGGCAAGAATGGAAGTAGCAAAACACCTAACACTACAAGCAATTTTCCACCCACCAGGGAAGCACTCTATTATGGTAACAATTATGGTAGACAGTGGAGCCACCTCTAACTTCATTGGATAAAGCTTTGTAGAGGGATACAAGATACCAACGGAAAAGAAGCACTGACCAATTCTGTTGAATATAATAGACAAAACACTGATAGTCTCTGGAGCGGTAACCCACCATACGAAGTCGTGCAGCCTGTCTATCAGAGGAAAGAGAGAATGTATTAGCTTGGATATGATAAAGATGGGAATATACAAGATCATCCTAGGGATATTATGGCTGGTAAACTACTCATCGCTGATCCATTGAGGGCGGCGTCAGCTTCAACTAGAAGGGGACAAACCAATTACCAGCATGGCCATGCAGTAGGGGAAGGAATACATGACGGCAGTGGTGATGCTCCTCGGCAAGGAGGATCAGCCATCCAGGTTACCAGCAGCGGCGCTGGTGACTTTCACAAAGCAAAATGACAACAAATTGAGGATCTGCATCCATTATAGAGGCCTAAATGCCATTACAGTTAAGAACCACTATGTACTGCCCCTAATTCTAGAACTTATCGATAAAACAAGAAGAGCCAAGTACTTCATGAAACTAGACCTCTTTGGAGACTATAACCTAGTCCGGATCAAGGAAGGGAACAAATGGAAAACAGTATTCTACTGCCACTTTAGTCACTTTGAATACCAAGTTATGCCATTTGGACTCACTAATGCATTGGTGGCATTTCAAGGGCTTATTAATGAGGTACTGCAGAAATGTTTCGACTGCTTTGCCAATACTTACCTAGATGACATTATTATCTACTTAGAGATACTAGAAGAACACCATTGGCACGTCAAGGAAGTCCTCAGGTGACCAAGCAAGGCCAAGTTGTTCGTAAAGTTAGAAAAATGCTGATTTCACGTAGCCGAGATGGAGTTCTTAGAGTTCTTGATCGGCAGAGAAGGAGTCCAGATAAACCTGGCCAAGGTGGAAGTGGTGATAGCATGGCCGGCTCCCAAGACTGTTAAGGAACTACAGGCATTCTTAGGATTCATAAACTTCTATCAGAGATTTATCTGGTAATATAGTAAAAGAGTGAGCTCTTTAACAGAGTTGCTGAAGAAGAACATCAAGTTCTTCTGGAAACCAGCGATGGGGGCCGCATTCCACAATATTAAGCAAGTATTCTTTAGCATGGAGGTTCTGGCCCACTACGATCTCGAGAAGCCAGTGATAATGGAAACGGACACATCAGACTTAGTGTAGGGAGGGTGTGTCTCTTAATAGTACGAGGACTGCAGGGCTTACCGGCTGGTGGCCTTCCATAGCCAGAAGTTTCAGAATGTGAAACAGAATAATGAGATCTATAATAAGGAAATGCTAGCAATCGTGGACTGTCTTCAGGCTTGGAAAGTTTGGCTGGAAAGGGTCTGACACAAAACTGTGATATATTCAGACTATCGGAATCTGGAGTACTTTACAATAATAAAGGTCCTGAATAGACGGCAAGCAAGATGGTCAGAGGAACTAGGCAACTTTGACTTCACTATAGTCTACTGGCCAGGGAAGGAAAACACTAAAGCGGACCTACTCTCCCGCCAAGCAGACTACTTCCCGAAAAGGGTGGAAGCAGCATTGGTGAAGCAACCTCCGCTTCTGAAACTGGAACAATGGTGTGCCATAACTGGCTAGAACATACTGCCACTAAAAGAAGTAGCAAGCAATAGCAGAAAGAAGATGGAAAAGATGGTAAGGGACCTGGACACGATGATCTGGGAAGTGTACACTAAAGACGAAAAATGTCAGGAAGGGCTGAGACAAGCAGCTAGACCCCTGAAGAAGGACTACTGGCAGGACTTCTCTATGGACGAAAGGGGCCTCCTGCTGTTCCAAGGCCTCATATACATTCCAGACAGACTAGCAATCTGGCTATACATCCTGAGGAAGCATTATAACCATTCCAAGGCCAGGCACCAAGGACAGAAGAGGATGCTAGAACTGGTTAAGAGAAACTTCTTCTAGCTGCAAATGGCCTCATACATCGGTAATTATGTTAATACATGCTAGATCTGCTCGAGAATCAAGGTAACTAAGCATAAATCATACAGGAAACTTATGCCGTTGCCAATACCGGAATACCAATGGGAATTCATTTCAACCGACATAATAGTAAAGCTTCCACTGTTAAGGGATCCCTACCAGAAAGGGATGCTACCATATGACTCTATATGCGTAGTGGTGGACTAGCTAACAAAGAGAACCCATTGCATTCTATGCTATGAAGCCATGACATTGGAAGACTTAGTACATTTGTACTTGAAAAACATCTTCAAGCTGCACAGGGCATTGGTGAACATAGTCTCTAAAGAGAGATGGGTATTCTCCTCAGAATTCAGAAGAGAATTCTGTTAGCAGTTGAATTGCAAGCTAGAATTTTCCACTACCTACCACCCGCAGACGAACAGATAGATAAAAAGAATGAATCAGCTTGTGGAAGAGATCTTGAGAACATACTGCAACTACATGCAAGGTGATTGGATGGAATGGCTCCCACTAAGGAAATTCGAAATCAATAACACATGGTAAGCAAACATCAAGAGAACCCCCTTCTTCGCCAACCTAAGAACCTACCCCATCATTACATTGAACACAGAAGCGGCAAAGGAGCCGAAGGGGGAAACTCGCACACAGGCACTAGAGGTATTAAGAAAAGAGATCTACCGACTACTTCTGGAAGCCCAGGACTGACAGAAAAAATACTACAACTAATGCTATTCCAAGCCGCCACAAATGCTAGAGGGCCAAAGGGTATAGTTGAAATGAACTAACATCAAGACGGATCAGCTGTCAATCATGCTAGATGATAAGTTCCTAAAGCCATATCTGATAGAAAAGATCACCGGCCCAAACACAAGGAAGCTGACATTGTCATCAGTGGTAAAACTATACCCAGTCTTCAATGTCAACTTGCTGGAACTGGAAATACAGAGGATATTAGAACGAGACAATGAGTTCAAACCCTGGCCAGTGGAAGTTGATGAGTAAAGAGAGTGAAAAGTAGAAGAGATTGTGGACCATGAATACAGTAGCCGGCAAAACAAGACGCTTCTATATCGAGTTTATTAGATAGGGTACCCATCATCCCAAGATATATGGGAACTGCTAAAACACTTAACTCAAACCTAGAACAAGCTCAACGCATATCTCCAAGGACAGGTGAACAGAGTTAGGTCACAAGAGGAGGACAAAATCACTAGAGAAGCAGTCACTACAGTAGCAAAGGCAGCTAAGAAGGTCAAGTCAAGGCAGTGGAAATAGGCGGAGCAAGGAGAAGCAAAGAAGAGTCAGTTTCATTTATTTAGGAATACAAGAGCAAGAGATGAATCACCGGCGGAACCACCACGAGCACCCACCACCTACTTCTGGCCACCCTTGGCAGCCTAGGGAGATAGGAAGAGCCAGCCAACTTCTCCAACAAGCGAATGCTGGTGGAGAGATTGAAGTGACTACCATAGACACACTCCAGCTAGGCAGTAAGCTACTCCAACTGGGCAGCCTAGGCAGCTATAGTCACCCTTTGAGCCCTAACTACCCTATCTAACCCCATCATACGATCCGCCATATCGTTCCAGATAATACTGGGGACGATTATAACCTCTGAGATCTCAGCAGCGTAGAGGATGTGAAATACCTGCTAGAAAAACTGATGGCAGTTAGCATGCATATCACAGCTGACTGCAATATAGGCTGGTCGGCGATAGCCGGCCAAGCCTCCAGTTGCTATAGGCAACTGCTACCAGTAGGTTACAACAAATAGGCTAGACGGCAATCACCACCAAAGCCTATAAAAACCCCAAAGGAGAATAAGAGAGAGGCCTCATCAGTCAATAATCCTATTATTATGTACATACGTTAACTACTGCTATTGCACTCATTGTCTATCAGCTAGGCTGGTCGGCGGCCAGTGCTAGCCAGACCTACGTTCCATAAGTCCTACAGGTGAACTTCTGATCCTGAGCACCTATGGCACCCACTTAAGCCAGATTGCCAACTGGCGGCTGCCGGCTATCACAATGCAGAATTGAGAAACTGGGGGACAAGGTAGACTTACAGTAAACGCAGCGCAAAAAGCACTTAAGGAAGTAGAAGAAGGTCAAGGGACATGAAAGAAGGGAGGACTGGCAGTGAAAGGACTGGCAGAAGCCAGAGGGGAAACCGAGTCTGCCACAATAGAGGAGAACTGACGAAGATAAGAAAAAGGAGTTCCCAACTCAAGCGAAAGAGAAGCGAGCCACTTCCACTTCTCCTGACAAGAGAACCACACCTCCTTAACCCCAAATGCTGCAGAAGATACGTCATTAGCATGAGCGGCAGCGGCAGCACAACAAGGCTAGAAAAAGAATCAGTACCAGTGGAAAATGGGAAAAAGAAAATGAAAGGAAACTCATAAGGAGAGTAGCCCAACTGTTCTCCTCAGAAACAATAAAAGCAGGCCCACTTCTCCCACTGGAAGTGGAGGAGACAGAGAAGGAAGTACGCAGAGTATCTTTCTTCTTCACCAGTGTCTTACTGGCGATCTAGGAAGCAGGTAAGGGCTAGCACACTGCAGTAGTGAAGAGAGAAATGGGAAACTTACCGACATCCCAACATGAACCTTTCTTACCCGCTACCTCACTCTAACCTTACAGTAGAAGAGGCCACTAGCTTCTCCGTCACAATGGTGAGAGAGGTAATATCTGGGGGAAAGGGAGCAGGAGAGGGAGAAGCAACAAGACGGCAGCGATGATGGAGAGTAACCGGAGCATTAGGCAGAGGATGCAGAGAGGGCGTGGAGGGTAACGGTGGCAGGTACTAGAGAGGCTACAACCGGTGCAGAAGGAGCAGCGGCCAGGATGGGAGGAGTAGTAGAGGTCAGAGGGGACAAGGAGACAGGAACACCCTCACCAGCATTGACAGTGGCAATATCCAGAAGAGATCACCCACCGCTAGTCAAGCTAGGGTTCTCTCAGTCAGAAACCCAACTAACTACTCTAGGAAGACCAGAGGGAACAAGAATATCATCGCTAGCCAAAAGCACGACACTGGAATTGACAATGTCGTTCAAGGAGAACCTCATGTAGTCGAAAGAGGGAAGGTTGGCACGGTTCAGCACAAACAGACTGTCTAACAAGCGATCAGCAATGAGGAAGTGAGTGTAAAGTGAGGAGGAAGTGAGAAAAATACAACTTACTGTCACTCCCATCCACTGGCAGGGAGCTGGGGCAATCCATTGCAACTGGAATGCCAGGGAAGAGAGAGGCAGAAGAGTCCAGATCCATTGAAAAGGATCGCTCAGTCAAAACTTTACATTCAATGGACGAGGCAAAAGGCACAGATGTAGAGGTGGCGGTGTTATCACTCATGTTGTGAGAATGAGAATGTTGGTAAAAGAAACAAGCGAGCACATACGCAACAAAAGGAAGATAGGGTAAGCGAGTACTGGAGCAACCACACTAGAATCATAACAACGAGAATAATCAACACCGTGCAACTAAGGACTTTATATTCAGAAGTAATGGAAAATATGGCAATAATTCTAGAAGATTACAAGGAAATAGGCAGTGGCGCAAGAGCTCAAAAAACTGGGAAACCCGATAATGAGAACCTAATGAGACAAGGAACCAACCGCACTTAAAGAAGAGAAGTTAACGAAGACAATTAACTAGTGGACCTAACAACGTGCTAGAAGGAACCATTCTCAGTAAAAATCAAGCTACAGAACTTACAGAGTACATTAATAGAAGTAGCAGAGAGGGCTGCAGCAAGAGGAGATACTAAGATAGAGATATCTAAGAGAGGAGATCTCCCACTGATGGCTCAGCCAGAAATTCACGGAAAAACAGAAGAAACGATACCACCATCCATGGAAATCAAAACTACAGAACCCACAGAGTATACTAATAAAAGTAGCAGAGGCAGCAGTGGTGGGAAGAGACATCAAGACAGAGATATCCAGAAAAGAAGATCTTCCACCAGTAGCTCAGCTTGAAATTCATGGAGAAACAAGGAAAACAACGCTACCGCCCACAGAAGTCAAAGTTACAAGACTGGCAGAACATACCAGCAATATATACGGCAAGGCAGACCCAAGAGCAAGAACCCTTGGAGGTGCAGACTGCATATCAGTGGAACAACAGGAAAAATAAAGAGGAAAGCACCGAGAGAGAATACTACATTACAAGGCAATAGGATGAAAAAAACAATATACTGGCCTCAGAGAACATCGACCATAGAGGGGGGAGGACCTAATGTCACGGCGGCGCTAAGGCTAAGCCTTGACGACCCAGCTACTGAGACAAGCAACGACCGGATTACCTTACGCAATATCGATGGCGCTTAGATAAACAAACAAGAGAACAAGAAGCACCACTGAAGCCTTTTAAACCTGATGAGTGGCTTACTGTAGACTGCTTATCGGTCAAAAACTCTTTATATATATATTACATTCATAGCACTCTTTTAATAGCCTTATTACTACTACCATCAACTTGTAAAAAGCTTGCCCTATATGTACTGACAATGAGAGACCTACCAATGGCTCTAGTACTTGCCTCCATAGACTCTCATCACTCCGCCTATGACAATCCAGTGCCTGTGACTACTGATAAGTATACTCACTGTTACAGAAATAGCCTAATATTTAATTTCAAGTCATATTAATAGCTCAAGGCATATTACTATTTTCATACATCTTACAAGCATTAATTAGCTATTCTAGTTTATTAAATGATATCCAGATATTAAATAATATTTAGATATAAAGGAACTACTAGTAAATTGATTAAAAAGTCAGGACATACTGTCTATACATCTGAAATCTTCAAGGAGTAGTTTAATTGGTACTATAAACACTTCATTAATATAAGTCTACCCCACACAACATATATGATATCTATAAGACAGGCTTTATTCTTGAAAATGTCAAGAAGGCTTATGTAATTATTGATAAATAACTAAAGATAACTAAATTTTAGTTTAAGGTTAAAAAAGGCAAATTGTTAATATCTATTGAATGTACCTCTGCTGCTGGCAATATAATCTCCTCTATGATTATTTATAACAGTAATTATCTACAATACTATTAGTTTGAGACAGATGTACTAAGAGATTGAATAATTATAACAAGTTCAAAAGATTAGATTAGTAATATATTAGGACTCTAGTGGTTGCAAAATCATTTTGAGCCATCAATATACCCTCTAGATAATAGTTATTGCTTTTTGGTTCTTAGTGAATATAGAAGTTATATAATACCTGAATTCAAGGACTTTTGCATAAAAAAATAGATTATCTTACTTTACTTACCACCTTATACTTCATATATGTTATAGCTGTTAAATGTCATAATATTTTCTCTACTAAAATACTATTTTTGCTAAGCTATGGAGTGATGGCTATGACTTGAGTATCATTAGTTTTCAAAAACAGAGTTTCTACAAAACTTACTAGGAAATTCAAACTCAAGGTATTACTGAAAAGAATATATAATCTGGCTTTTACAAGACTAGTCTTGTCTTATTTAACCTTAATAAAGTACTAAAGCATCTATTACTTCCACCATAGTCAATATTATCAAAATTAATAAATTTAACCTTTCAGATAATTTTTCAAACCCCACAAAACTAGAGCGATATCCATAAGCTTAAAAATCATTTACAAGATCTTGGTTCCATTTCAGTAAAAGCTGCCAAAAAAATTATAAAAGCTGCTTTAACTTTTTATGCTAAAGCTATTATTTCAAAGATTAAATATAATAATATACAGACTAAAAGTCAAAAGACGTAAGAGGCGACATCATAAAAATGCAAATAAGTGCTTGGAAAAGAGTTTCATCGAGTTGGTAAAGTGCTAAACCTCAAGAAAGTGAAGTCCATAAAGTTAACAAATAGCTAAGAATATAAATAATAGAGTAAGTTCCTAGAGGTTTATTGCTTTACTATATTGAACAAAACTGAGAAGATTTAGTAGAATTTAAGAATAGTAATATTGATAACTATATCGTTGTAATTCAATACTCTTTATAAATAGTCAATTAAGTGATATAATAATATTTTGAAGAACTGAATAAACCAATATTTAAAGGCTAAGTAAAGTAGAACAAATAAGTAAAAAGTATAAATACTAATATTCTTTACTTCTAAGTAAAGTCAAGAAAGAGGAGATTGCAGTAACTTTTATAATTATTTAAAAGTAGAAAGTAGTATTCTAATGAATTTCTAACTTAATTGTTAGTATCAAAACTATATAGTATTAAAATAACTTACTCAAATTTAGTTAATAGATTAAACCACTTTTATAATTAAGTTAAACTAGGTTTATTACTTGTTCACTATTTGGGAGACTTTTCATAGTATTAGTTAAGCTCTTCTGTATTCTTTATATAATGTTTAGCAATATGATTTATAATTTTGGTAACTACAAAAGGTAGAAAAACAAATTTAGTAGCAAATAGATATTCCACAACTATTATCAGTTCTCTATTTTTATCATGAATAAACTTGAGATTCTTTCTACTCTTTCTATAGACTACCTTAGACCTTGCTGCCATGCCAATAAGAAATTCCTTCTTATTCATATTTTATATATTCTCTAACTTTAGTCTGTACTTTGGTTATACTCTTTGAAAGAGTTTAAAACAATGTTCCATTACTCTTGGATCTTTAGTAGCTTTACTTTAGTATTTTAGGTACTAATTATACATAGTTTGAAGATTAGAATATCTTTTAATAAATCCTTTTATTTAGTGATATTTTAGCTTTTTACTAAGATAAGTAACTTGAAGAATAGTTTCTGCCTTTGCTTTAACAAGTTTCTGCAATAAAGAAATACCCATATTGTCTTGTTGAATAATTTACTTAGGTAGAGCTTACTCTTGTAAAGGTGTAAGACTATAATTTTTAGTATATGCTAATTGTGACAATGAGTATACTTATTGGTGGTCACAGGTACCGGATTGTCATAGGCGGCCAGGTTGCTAAGGCTTAGCCTTGGCGCCACCATGACACTAATCTATAATCTTGACCTCTTCCACCCTTTTTATAACTTAATGTTCTAGAAGGAATTTAGTACATAGCAGTAGCTTTATTAATGCTTAAAGAAGGGTTTAAAGATAATTTGGATAAAGCTTTCACTATATTAGCTTCCTAATTTAAGGGATAGTTTAATAGTATTCTAGTTAATATTCTGAAGGTAAATAGAAGGCAAAGAAGTTAAGTTATCAAAATTCTGACTTAATGAATGTATTTCTGAAGTATTAAATAACCTTTTACCAAGTTTTTGTAACTATATAATATTGTTGTGGTGTCTTTTAATATTTTACAGTATCTATCAAAATAGCAACCTATGAGAAATGCTCCCATACTTGTCTCTCTACAGTTAAAGCACTGAAACTTTGCATAGCTATTCCCTCGCACTTAGTAAAGCTTATACCAAAAGGGCTAAGTCAGACATTTGATAGAGTACATAGCGCACCATTTTGAGTGGGGTAGTCTAAAAATTGGGGGGCTGCCCAATGCATACTGCAGCCACGTATACATTTCTAAAGCTATCTTCCTTAAACTTTTAAAATCGATTCAAATAGGCTATTCTATATAGTGCGCAAAAAATCGGGAGTCTTTAGCCTTAAAATTGGTTGCTCCGCGTGGTTAAGAGTATTGTTGTGGTATGTCTCGCTTAGTGTGCAAGATCCGGCAACCTCATGGTCCTATACGTTATGTCAATACCGATTCCCTACTTCTTTTAAAGCACATGGTGAAGTCTTCGAGAGTGCGATATGTGAATAGAATTACACATCTAGAGCTTGACGGGCTCGACTGATCCCCGAGGCAATCCCCGTTACGCTGATACAGGCAGCCTGATCGCTGCCCGCTTGAGACGCCTGGTTGACTGACCAATAAAATTGAAATGCTTGACGAAATTTGAGCTGAAATTTCGATTCTAGTCAGTATAGGCGAGGTTTGGCGCAACCTAGAGTCAAGCAGATTTTTGGTTTGCTAGTCGGTCAGCCTTTGAGGGTTCCTACAGCTGAGAGGTTTGACGAAATTTGGGCTGAAATTTCGGGAAAACATCGGGTTGGCGAAGGAAACAGCTTCGCGAGTTTGCTTGGCATCTACCGTGCAATAATGGCAATATAAGTTTTATTCTAGCCATAAGCAAGTTACCCAGCTCAAGCGAAAGCTCGCATTGCATCGTAAAACCTCTCAGGATTTGCCGGAGCTGCTGAAGTCGTACTATTTTGCCGCCGTTAACCGGCAGTATTAGCCTCCAGCGCGAGCGAAGTTGGAACTTAGAATAATGGAGTTCTTGAAATTCTACGTTAAAGCCATGCGTCACGTACTGGGTTCTACAGAGCCACACGTCCCCCGAAAACACCAACAACGATGGAGTAACCATCATACAGACGGATCTACAATTTGCAAGTAGGCAAATAGTAATTCTATTAAGATTACCTATTTGTATCGGGCGCTAAGCAATGAGGCTGTGAAAACGCTCGTAAATGCTCAGCCTGGTCAACGCGCAGCTGAGGCATTTAAATGACAAGGCTGACGCAAGGCCCCGGAAGCATATATATCGAACATCCCGTGCAACGCGGACCCATCCAAACTTACCACTTACACATCCACGCGGAAAGTTTCTCTCACAGTCGCTAAATCCTAGGCGGTCGCTTAACTAGAAGCGACGGCCCAAACTCGATTTTCCAAGACCTAACCCGAGGAGAGATCTTTTCCTAGTTATTGCCGTAAGGGAGGCTTTTCGTACTAGAGACTGAAAATCCACTGTAGTTACCGCAGCAACTTCCAATACAATTTTGATAACGTTGAAGTGTTGAGGTACTGTCTTGCGATGGTAGACCTAGCGCAGGGCAAACTTTCCGCGCCCCACTGTGGCTATGCTGCTGCTGGCCACGACTGCGAGGGCGGCCGCTCTGCCGTTAATGACTCCTCCCCGGACATCCAGAGGATCATTGAAGAAGCGAACAGTGTTAAAAATGCCCTGAAAGCTTTCCGCTGACTTGCGGTGGAGCCGGGTGTAGCTGACCCGGCCGTCGAGAGCCGACTGCGGACCGTAGTAAGGGCGGTAATTCCGTATTTGACAAAGTCGCTGGCTCTCGAAGCGAGACTGAGACCGACAGCACTACCTATGGGCTTGAGTAGCCCTGTTCCGAGGAAAGGAGCCTGGTGAAGAAGAAACGGAGAAGGTTGTTGAAGAGATTCAACAATTCAAGAATAAGCTTGAATTGGCTATGGCGGTAGACCAAAGGTGAGTCTTCTTATTGGCAGTACTTGAAGAAACACTATGGTAGGGACTTTTGGGGTGGAATCTCCATTAGTTTATCCATATGAAAGCTTTTCTCTAAGTTAACCGCTTCGAAATTCCGCTTATTGAGATTTCCACGGCATCATCAGAAAGTATATGGTGGCTTATCAAATCGTGCAGTATAACGAATTTGCCAATCTGGGGGATAGAAGCTGTGGGAGACACAAGATCTGGCACTCGAAAGGATAAAATTAAGTTGGGTCAGTTATTAGCAGCAGCGAAGACAGGTACTTGCCATGTTCTACTTTCCCGTGACGGCATAGTTATGCTAATACGAGGGGACAGATAAGCCTCGTGAAAAACTTCACAAATGGCTCTCCGCGCCTTATCCAGACGGCAACTACTACGGTGCGTTCAGAATACGAAATTGGCAGACTGGATTGTGGCTCGTTAGGAGCCAGCAGTTCACTGATTGGAAGAAGAATCCAAGGTCATTTCTCTGGCTACACGGAATTCCAGGATGCGGCAAGACTATTTTGACCACCACAATCGTTGAGGATATTACCAAGCACCGCTCTGCGAACCCTGGTGTAGCGGTGGTGGCGTACTTCTCATTTGACCTTAACTCTAATGTGGAGCGGCGATATGGGCATATGTGTGCACCCCGTTCGTAACTCACCCCCGCTCATGAAGCGGGTATGATTCCATGGGCGGGGTGCCCCCATGATGCGGCACCCGCTCCATGAATGGGGCTGCCCGATTCATCTAAATTTCGAACTGTGCGATGGAAATCACACTGAATCTGCACATACGGAGCCCCCTTTCCATAAACATTTTAGGTGGTAGGCCATCTGCATTACAGTCATTCATGAATTCCTCGCTTC
>JAJDMX020000517.1:0-22424 GCA_022345685.2 Nothomitra cinnamomea | reverse complement strand
TACTGGCGCAAGATGCCTTCAATTTATATTTACAGGAGCGGCCAAATCGATATCTCTTTACTTTAGAGAAGAAGCTAAACTTTATCAGCTAGCTGACCGATCCCGACTGTAGACCTGCATTTCAAGTCCAGTCTAAGCAGAAATTTGTGGCTAGGAGGGAGTATAGATGGGATCCTGATAATCAGAACCTTTACCGTATAGCAGAGCCTCCCAGCTATCCTAAGGATAGAATGGTTCTATTGGAGAATGAGGTGTTTACAGAATTAGCCCGTAGACATCAAGCTATAGGGCATAGCGGTACGTCAAGGGTATTAAACCAAACTTGACCTTACTAACAGTGGTAGGTATTCACAGGACATGGGAAGTCATCAAGCATAATTACTATGGCATAACTCGAGATGAAGTTGAGGCAGTACTGCAACACTGTCAAAACTGTCAGCGAAAATCAGCCAGTCGGTCCCGTGGTCCTCTATGCCCTATAATATCTGCTCACAATTTTGAACGCGTGCAGGTTGATTTGATAGACATGTCTAATCATCCTGATGGGAAATATAAGTGGATCTTACACGCGAAAGATCACTACAGTAAGTTTTCTTTACTATGGCCGCTGGAGCGAAAAGATATTGCTAGTGTAGCATGGAATTTTCGCTTTTGGATAGGTATATTCGGGGCTCCCAAGATTGTACAAACTGATAATGGCACAGAGTTTAAAGGGGCATTCGAAATGCTTATGATAGAGCAAGGGATTAAACTTGTTCATGGTCGTCCATATACACTTCAAACTCAAGGGTTAGTAGAGAAAGGGAATGCGGTAGTGAAAACAAAACTCTTCTCTTGACGACGGGAACATGGCTCTAACAAATGAGCTGGAGCTTTACTATCCATTGCAGAGCAAATTAACAAGTCTTTTTGCTCAGCAATTGGTAGAACTCCCTGGGAGGTTGTCTTTGGCTATCCTCCTACTCCACCGAACATTATTACCAGTTCAGAAGTACGTCGCCAACAAGTTCAACAAATGCCGGAGATTATTCTTCCTAACGAAGATAAGGTTACAACCTCAGAAGACGAGATTGACTGGAGTAGTATC
Source organism: Nothomitra cinnamomea (assembly GCA_022345685.2). Classification (NCBI taxonomy): domain Eukaryota; kingdom Fungi; phylum Ascomycota; class Geoglossomycetes; genus Nothomitra; species Nothomitra cinnamomea. The sequence goes on along the minus strand of JAJDMX020000517.1, from coordinate 21,337 downwards.
GATGACCATGCATTTATTGACTGTATGGAGGAGTTCCTCAAGTGTGAAGCCTATCAATTGAGTCAGTCCAAAGCTATACTTACCCCAAGGGTTCAGGAACTAGCCCAAGCATAAGTATCTTGCGTTGGAACAGTAATTCATCTTGGAACAGCTAGTAAGTTTTCTATTGAAATGTTTAATTCAAGCTAATATATTTCTACAGTAACGGAAACCAGTGTACAACCTTCTGTACCTACTGGTATTATTAGTATAAAGCATCTAGACAGTACTTCGTTGTCAGAAACCAGCGGTGCAACAAGCCCAAATCCCACGTCTGAGGTACCTCCAATGGATGCTCAACGTATGGTAATGTATGAGCAGGTGCGCTAACGTCTCCATCGAGCTCAAAACCCAATGACTAAACGGTATGCGAAGGCTCATACTATCAAGGTTTTTAAAGAAGAAAACCTTGTTAGTGTTGCTGTGCCTCGTAAGCTTAGGGGCTCACTAGATGATAAGAGAGTTCTCGGCAGAATCCATAAGGTCCATCGAAATCATATGTACACCTTTCAGACTCCTTATGGGATCATTGACCAAAGGTTTCCAATATCACAGCTTCTCTCATTGCCAGATACAGTAGAAGTCGATTTTAGCAACAACCTTACGACAACCACTACTCTTGCCGGTATCGCCAAACAAACCTCTATGTAACAGGAACAAGGTTTGCGGTGCAGATGTAAAGGGAACTGCCAGTCAAATCGTTGTGTATGTAAAAAGGCTGGAAATACTTGTACCGATTACTGTCATGGGAAGGGCAAGAGTTCTACTAGCTGCGAAAATAATCTTGACATGAGTAGTAGTAGAACTCAAGCAAGAAAGCAGGCAGGGACTCAAACTCAAGGTTTAGAAGAGCAGGAACAGATGGTTCTTCGTATTAGACATTAGTATCTAGTGTTGGGGAGACTTAGCTATGATTTACAACTTTTGCTTCAGTTAGTCTGTCCCATTCGCAAATTGTATACGCTTCACGAATTTAAGCATTTTTTGCGAATGTCAATACCATTCGCGAAGGCACTCCATTCGCGAATCGTACGTAACATTTCCAGTATTGCCAATTTCATTTTCTACAACATACACAATCCTGAAACTGAGTTACCCACTGTAGACAAGAATTAGATGTCTAGATTCCTAAATCAATATGAAGAGTACCGTACACATATCTTGAGATCTCTAACTTTTAATTGATCATATTCCTACAATATAAACTCTATTGAGAAGTGGTATAAGTGCTTTCAGTATATAATTCAAGAGTTTAGGGTTATTTGGCAAGATATATAGAATTTCGACAAAATGGACTTCTTGTTAAAATCTGACACCAGTAAGGTCTCATATTCTAGTTTGTTTTAGGGGTTTAGGTATATAGTGAGACATTCGTAGAGAAACTGTGAGACAGTTATATTAGTCCTGTATACTATAATAGCAAAACAGTTTTGCTGTACCTATATCAAAAGATATCTTAGGGTGATAATTCTTGGTACAAAGCTTAATTGCTAAACTATCAAGACATTCAGTGAAGAGAAAAAGAAAGATACTTTCTCTAAGATCTTAATGGGGTATTTGTAGCTATCTCTTCACTAATCTCTTAGTTACATACCGATAGACAACTCATATCACTTAATGTATATACTTTCTGGTGTGACTCACAACATAACTCATTTTGAGACTAATAATAGAACCTGAGTTATAGTGACTTATAACTCTTTACCTATGTTCAAGCTACTTACTATATTTAGCTGATATATTCTTTAACTGCCAAGTATCTTTTGGCTTTCTTAATCCTTCATTATTATGAACATTTTAAGCTTTATCAGGAATATCATAGATACAGATGTAGCATTGCTATCATTAAACTGGATCATAGACCTATAGGGTTAAGGACAGCATATATGGCTCAGCAAAAATGAATGGGACTTACTATAGGTAAGCGAAGGCCAAAGTGAAGCTTGCACAATCAGCGTGACTTGTGGCAAACTCAATAAGTCACCTACATTTTGATCAAGACAACAACCTCAGCCAGTCACACGACTGTCAAGTAGCTCAGCTAGGAAACAATTAGCCAAAAGGAAGTACCACAACCTATGGACACAGAACTGTTGATCATAGAAGTAGTACCAGAAGAGCTGAAAGATACTTGGCAGCTAAAAAACATGTCAACTAGATGTAATAAGTAGCTTGAGTATGGATGGAGAATGATAAATCATGATAACTTAGGTTTCATTATTAGACTCAGTATAAGTTAAGTGTAAGTCACATCAAGGAAGAAACATATTAATTGGTAGAAGTCACCCATTGGCAGATAGCTAAGAGATTAGTGAAGAGGCAGTTATAAATACGGTATTTTGATTTTAGGGAAAGTGCCTTATCTTCTCTCTTTACTGAATGTCTTATTAAGTTTAGTAATAAAGCTTCATACTAAGAATTATTGCTTAAAGATATCTTTTGATATAGTTACAGTATGACTATTTTACTATCTTAGTATATAGAACTAACATAACTGTCCTATAGTCATCCTAGGAATACCTCGCCACGTATTTGAATATCTAGACAAACTAGAAGACGAGACCTTATTAGAGTCAGATTGTTATATTCATTTATATTCAACAGTTCTGAGCTTCATAGTTTATGAAACTCTGTATAGCTAATTACTTCCCGATTAGGTCATTTAGCACTTCCATAGCTGGCTGAGATTGCTGCTCTAACCAAAGTATAGGTTGATTATTGAGTTGCTTCAGATTACGCTAATTGTGTGAACTCTACCTTGGCCTTCACTTAGTTTCAGAAAGTGCTTTCCTCTCTCATATTCAGTTTATTCTTCCTGAGCTGTGCATGTCATTCTTAATTCTGTGGAACTGCAGTCTGAGCTAGTGATGACTGATGCTACTCCTATGTCTATAGCATTATCTTGATAAGACTTAAGAATATCTTGCCGTGTATCTAAATGCTCAAATAAACTAGGAAATGAGACCTTATTAAAGTCAGATCATCACATATATCTTATTAATGCTTAAAAAGTTACAGGCCCAATATAGAAAAAGCAATAATAGTCTCTTACCCCTTTCCCACAAACTTGATCTCCTATTACTTCATCTTTGAATCCATCACCTGCAGACCTTCTTTCCAGTACTCCACAATGTGAATATTTTACACCTACAAAGGTCTTTGAGATTAATGCATTAAGAACATATATTTAAGGGCTTATGGTACAATAAGGCATTGATTCTATGACAATGACTGCATTTGAGAAGTTCAGGAAAGTGGCAATGGTAGGAGTATATGCAGGTGCCTTTGCTGAGATGCAATTATATGAAATGGAAGTAGCCAAATTAGCATACAAACTCAAGTCAAAACAAGGTAAAAAGCAGGCTGGCTATGCTTGTGGAGAACCTATATATGTCAAGGATACTCGTGCTACCATGCAAACTCGCAAGGATCAAGAGATTGTGAAAGATAATCGTTGTCTCATACGTATGTGAGAGGAAGAGGAGAGGGAGACACAACGCATTCATATGCGTCTCGAGCGAGTTTTCGATGCATTGACTGCGGAAGGCAAGACTCCACGAACTAACGACATTATGCAGTGGCATATCAAGCTGCGGCCCAATGGAATTGTGCGTGGTTTCAAGGATGTTGATGTAGATATGGAATAGTCAAATTCATGCTCATTTTGGTGATAATCCCGTTTTGGTGGGGTGCACTAACCCCCGGTTAGTGCACGAGTATGCGAGGTCGGCACGGATACCGAGTTTGTCCAAGGTTAATGACAATCCATGAGGACCCCCAAAACCCATGCAGCTCAAATCCCTCATAACTGTACACGATATAAGAAAGAGTGTCTCAGAACGGGACGGAGGATTGAGATAGTTCTCCAGGTTACTTCGATAAGTGGTTATGCCAAAGAGGTATATCGGTCACGTGAATCCAATCTTATCGCTCTGATTGTGTGCTTCCATAACTAGTTTCAGTCCCTGTTTATCGATATGCACGCCGTCCGGCATGCCGATGGCGGGCGAGCGAACCGGCCAACAGAGCATAGAACGGTAATCCAACGTGGCTGGATCTTCGTGATGACTCTAGCGTTGCTCCGAGGCACCCTCCGAGCCCATATATATATATATGGGGGACTGCCGTTCTTGCGCAACTTCCTCATTGGAGAACGATGCCTAGATATATCCTAGGGAAGATCCACCGCCCTAGACAGCATGCTTCTGCCTTTGCTTGCTGGCCAAGGCAGTACTTTATTCTTGCCAAGGTATTCGTCCGGTTGAATTGACACCGGTAGCCTGTTTTCTACCCTCTCCATGCCCAATAGGAATAGTGTACAGCTGCTCAGTCACGCCGCGCTGATCTTTCTTAGACTCTGAGTTGTTGGAACTGCAGCCGGTAGATGAGAAGACCGTACCGTTGTGGCCAAAGACAGCCCACTTAATTGGACCTACCGGACCATTTAGATCGCCCAAATCCAGCCTCCCGCGCGAGGATGGTAGGATATGGTATGCAGGTCCACACACAATAATTTTTGCCACGAGTGTTTCCGCTATGCTGGATACCATGGATCTATGATGCACACCCAACCGCATCTAGTATAACTTTGACAATCTGTTGCTCCTCGCTTCACGAGCCACCGCTTGCTCTCCCCTCCTCCCTCCCCCTTGCCCTTCTCACTCACCCAAACACATACTAACTCTCTCCCTTTCCCTTCCTCTTCTCTTTTTCGTTTCTCTCACTTTCTCTCCTTTCTCTTCGTCTCTTTCTATCTCTCTCTAGTCCTGTCCCTCTTCGTCTCTCTCTCTTTTCTTCTTTTTCCCCCTAACTCTCCGCCGTTCTCTCCACTTCGTCTCCATTTTCTCCCACCCTCATATACCCCCTTGATAGATAAATTCCTCATGAACCCAACTATAGAGGACAAAGTCTTCTTTTATTAAGCACTGGAGCTACGGCAAAAGTCCGATCACACCAAGTCTTTCGGTGAAGGGCGAGAACGATGTTGTTTTGAAAATGTTCTAGACATTATGGTAGTACAAGGGGGAACTCGGCACGCTAACATGTCATTCGCCAGATAGTATATGAACTAGTGACCGCTTCCAGACGGTCTGCCAACTCTATTTCCCTGAGCACATGAACTTTCCTCAATTCTCTGCTCCAAGCTAGTGCCGATTGATCTAGAACAATATTTCTAACAAGACCGGTTAGGGTTTGTCAAAGCGAAGAATATAACTTGCTAGAAGGATGTTAAGGTTTACCTGCCATGAGGGTTACCTCCCACGCCGGACATGTTACTCATCATTCGGTCTCTATACGAAGCTCAACACTACACACCTAGGCAGTCAGTCGGTGAATCGGCTAGTGTCACCTAAGAGCAAGTCGTCAGATTACGTCCTTGGGTTTGAGCAGCCGGGAAACATAGCCGTAGAAGTTTTCTATCACGCCGGTGTTCTCAACAGTTTCGAGTGCTGCGTATACATCATACCGGAGTGGAGAGCTTTCCTAATTGTCTAGACCAACACCTCTGGGACTGTTGATGCCGCCGACCACATATCTCGTCGTAGGTATCTACAGACACGACACCTACCTCCAAACCATAACTATCACCGAGGAGGAGGACAAACTGTGGGTGCAGTGGCATGGATCTCGGAAGAAGAACGGAGAGCGGGTGTTTTCCAAGAAGATGCAACTCATCCGATTGGACGTGCAACGAGTACGTATGAAAGTTGGGTTTAATATGGACCGCTTGGGCGCATGGAGAGATATTGACTTTATAGTCTCACGGGATGGTAATCAAAGAGTGGCTTCGTTGAGCAGGAAAGACCCAAATTCCGAGAACAAGTTCATTCTGTATGTTCGGTTCTCCTGAGATTCTTCCTCTGGTTGCCACTCGTGATCCCAGACTTTATATATTACTTGACGTGTCTTCAATTCTACATGTTTATACGGTACTTGGTGATTACCATATATTACTATCTATGCTTCTGGTCTATACATGCCAGCCAACGCCGACCGTATCTTAGTGCTGGTAAGCTACATGAGAAACGAAAAGAGTTCCACACCAAATTCGGAACATGAAGCTCGAAACAATAAATCAAGGGCATATGACCACCCCTCTTGAACCCGACGGGGCAAAAGTACACAACTAACACTGAATACAATTAAGCTCTCAGGCTCGGTAGGATTTTGCGCGGCGATGGGATGAACATTCCTTCGTTTAGAGAAGACGTGTTTCGGGTCAGACGGCATCAGGGCTACGGGATTCTCTCAACGTAAATTTACGCCAAACGCATAATGTCATTGCCGGGAAGGAAACTCGATCCCGGAAAAAGCTATAATAGCAATTGGACAGCTTTTTTCCCGTTGCCTCATCCGATATGCTCAAAACAGAATTCCAGCAACTTTGATTGATAGGTATATGTATAGAACCCAGTCCTCATCCTCCCGTAGCTGCACCAACAACTTCTTCTCCAGGTCCAACAGCTCATGCCGGAGGCGCAGAATGTTGAACAGATGTAGCCTGTCAAACCGACGGACAACCCAGAGGTCCGAGTCCTGCTCGTAGAGCTTTGCTATGTTGAACAGCTCTCAGCTTCGACACAGCGGTGTCCGCACTGATGCTGTGGGCTCGGCTATAGCGTGCTCAGATGCCCTTTATACATGTAGTTGTACTCTTCACAGCTTGGAAAAAAAGAATTGTTAGGCGCAACAGAAAATGGAGGAATTGAATTAGACGCTGTAAAACATGCAGATGGATATACCAAGCTATGGGAGGAGGATCAGGATGGAAGCTCCTTTGAGAACCATTTCTTATAAATTTGCAAATCATCATACCCACAATGGAAACATTTCCCAACCACGTACGGCACAGGGTGTTTCACGACTGGGTCTGCGGCGTCAAAAAATTGGCTACTATATTTGGGGGTTCCTCTTTTTTCTTATGGGTAGGCGCGCGGCTTTGTGTCTTTCCTCGCCGACGCGGAATAGGGTATTAATAGTTGCCGAAAGAGAAGAGGAAAGACGGACGAGAGGGAGAATTACCCGCTCAGCATGAAAACCATTATGTATACATACATACATACATACATACATACAGTTCTTCCCAATGGATTGCCGCTTCGCGTTGAACCTGCCGCATTTGCGTCCACCGCTCAACCGCGATATAAAGTTAGTCATCAACTTCGAAGGACGACTTAACACGTCCGTTACCAAGTCGAAGAATGCTCTCTGCTTGACAATCTTCACTGATGTTTTTGATGTACGTAGTTGAGTGTTTCCTCGCAGGTCTTAGTGCCATTGCCTAGAGTCCACTGGTGAGACATTCATCATGAAATGATGAAGCGAAGGTAAGTGCTTGGTATTCTACTGGCCATTATTATTAAACCCGTGTTAAGCTGCTCTCATATTCGTTACTGTGATGGTTTTTTTTTTGATAAGTTGTAGAGCGGATTCACATCGCGCTACGCCGAGCCCGCATCAATTGGCTGAGGGCCTGGCATCTTGAAGGGGTTGTTGATTATGTAGATGAACGTTCCTGCGACCAATAATATACCCTATGTTTATCCTTGTCGTGGTGGCCGCTAAGAGGCAACACGTCTTAGCGGACGAGGGGATACGGTCTCGGTTCAGCCTCGTCTCCCTCCTATTTTGCTTCTCGCGAAGGATCTTTTTGGACGGAGGCGAGCGTTTTCCTACCATGGTAAGCACAGTTGCAGTCGGCGTTGTCCAGTTCCCGAGCCGCGTTCGAGTCAACAATACCAACAACCCATGTCTACCGACTTCGCCTCCATAGCCGCTTTATTTGTGGTTGGAACATGCGAACCCTCCCTTGCGCTAACCCTTTGTGGACTTAATGTCGAGGGAACAGGGGTTCTTTGTCATAACTGCCCAAGAATAAAGTCCTCAAGCCGCGACCTCCGCACATACAATTCTAATTTCAGTCAGATTTTGTTCTCTGGCTGGACGTATCACTTTTCTCATATGCGGTGATGAACGGTTTCAGCGATGTTCCAAAAACCAGTCTTAGCATCAATGGCGCTTAACATCTGGGGAGCACGATGCCGTAGACGCGCGGCATAGATCAGTGGATATTTCCATCCAGCGCTATGGATATATCTTAGACTGTCGGGCCACCAGCCTTCGGAATGGATTTATACCGACATTATTGCTGTCTTGCCTAGTAATATTTTGGACCTCGTGGGATCATGGACTCATTGACTGAAGCTTCTCAGTACGTCAAATTCGCGGAGTTTATGCAATTGGATGATGACTTTCTCGTGTTTCGACGCTTTGATGGATTGAATATTTGCAATCTGCTCTACCTACAACGTAAGCTGAGCAAGCTCGACGAAGAAGTGCGTGGATTGGCGAAAGTTCTGCCGTCGGATGATAGGGATTTTGACGAGCTCATGGACAGGGTACAGGACACTCTCAAGATTTATAGTGGGTAGCTCAGCTATCTCATTCAGGTTTCCTGGAATTCTAGCTGACTGTCTTTGCGTTTTCAGATGAGTCTCTGATGGTACAGCTTTCCCTTCGCAAGCCCGCTAATCCAACCAAAAATACCGTCGATATCCTCAAGAAGCATTCGCAAAAGCCTGACTACTACAACATCATGCCACATCTTTGCACTAAGGAAGTGAATATTTCGGAACTCTTGCCGCTACGTGAAACCGAGAAGACATGGGCGGACAGATTCGTGGCAAAAAACCACCGGCTTCAAAGGCTATTCGAAGACAAGGTAAGGGAACCGGTCTAAGAGTTCCCGAGCCCTTCTCGGCGAAGACACTCACAGTTAACCCCTATAATTCTTACAGAAGCGAAAACACCTCGATGATGGCGTGACATTCTACCGGGAGCAAGCCATCCGAAAAGTGGATAGGTTTTTGGTGACACTTTGCTTCTGCGTGCTCGTGCTCTCTCCAATAGTACTGTTATCGTATTTCTTAAATAAGAGGGTACAATTCGGCATACTCCTAGTATTTGTTTGTGGCACCTCCCTTCTCACCTCTGTCATTACGAACTCGAGAAATGTGGAGCTTCTGGCCCTTACCGCCGGGTAAGTTTCCGATTTGTTTGGGTTTGTTTATCCTACTAATCAGGCTATATATACCAGGTACTGCGCCATACTGGTTGTCTTTATCAGTGGCAACAAGGCGTAACGCTATCAGCAGTCCGAAAAGCCGAAACAGATACTGACTGCTATTTGGCCAGTCGGTCTCCAAACGTTCGCTCGAATTCAACGCTTTTTAGGCTCTGACTAAACATTCGGCGGCCGTTGGAAGTGGGCTTGGTCTGTGCGTTCTTAACTACGAGATTCGATGAATAGTAACATTAACATAAGAGGGTGCCGAAATGTTGTATTTATTTTACGGAGAAACTTCCGGGCTATTTGACTAGCTATCAACAATTGACTGATAGTTTATACCTAACGTAGGCCCGCTCTGGACTGTCTCGATCCAAGAATATCGTGTTGTTCTCCTCTGTGATCAGAAACGTAAGGTCCCAGGAGATATAAATATCGACGCCTAGAAGGGCAAAGTCTTCCCTTGTGGGGACAAAGAGCCTCATCACAGGCTCCTTGGAGTCGGCTGTTACCCCTAGTTCAACAACGAATTTCGGTCCGAAATCGCAACTAGCATCCTTCGGTGACACTGTCGCAACAAGCAAATTCTTGTCCCAGAATATCTTTATCCATTGGCCAAACTCTTTGTTGTGATATTCACCCGGGAGCCGGTTCGCGAGCGCGATAAGCCGCGTATGTCTCACGTAGTTATCACTCTCAGGGCTACTCTTGATCAGGCCCAATATCCCAACAGCACGCTCTTCCGCACACTTCTGTGATAGCTCCATGATATTTGCCCCCGATCCGAGGTTGAGGAGTTTCTGAAGTAGGAAACGAGAGATGATGTCAGACGCATCACCTAGACCCGTGGCGTTAGTCAGGACAATCACAAAACAACTCTTTTCGGGCAATAGATAGAAGTAGCTCTCGTATCCTGTCACGGCCCCTCCATGACTGAGAATTTCTATTGATTCCTCTCCCAAACTGTATTCTTTGAATAGCGGACGGGAAATGAAGCGATTCAAAGAGAACCTGCCGAGAGCGTCCACATTTAAAGACTTGGAGCGACAGATACCGAAACCGTACTCTAGTCCGTCCCCCATGGGGGTCCAACTCAGAATATTATTTGCGATGTCTTTGGTAATGACTGTTGGTTCGCCCCGTTCAGTTATGGAATCCTGATCGGTATGTGCTGCCATGAGGGCACGAAAGAATTTCGCTAGGTCTGGAGTGCTGCTGTAGATTCCCATCGCTGCCGCAACGGCAGTATTGTCATAATCGTTCTTAGGCCTCTTTACAGGTCTTGGTTTATCGTTTTCATCAACAATAACCACGTGAGGCGTTGTCACCGCGTCCTTGTCCACTACCCCTCCGAGAAATGTAGAATCCATCTTTAGGGGCTTGAAAAGCCTCTCCTTGAGAAACTGACCGAGAGATTTTTGACGACACCGGCTTTTGATGAGGTACCCGATGAGAATATAGCCAACATTGCTATAATTCCATTCGTGCTTTTGATCGTCTAGGAGGTTGTTGATGACATCAAAGAGTTCTTCTTCCGAAGCCCAAACGCTGCCATCGGGCCCCAAAAGGAAATCGTTCAAGTCTGGAATTCCTGAGATGTGAAGTAGAAGTGACCTGATGGTCACTCTCTCGGGCAATTTCAGGTTCTTTATGTGATTTCTAATCGGGTCGTCCAGATTGATAGCTTCTCCTGAACTTCTTAAGTCAGACTGAAGAATAAGGAACCCACAGGCGACCAAGATCTTGGAGATTGACCCAATGCAATATATATCGCCCTGAGGGCTATCGTTGTTTGCAGTGACTAGGTTCTTATACAGTTTCTCCCCAACCTGAGCCAGGAAATCGACCTGAGGAATACCGTGGTTCCTCAGAATTTTGGATATTTCAGCACAAAGCCAGTGAATATCCATTTGAATTGTCGATCGAAAAGTTTGACGTTACCCCTCTTGCTAAGGAACTGGACTTAAGTGCGACTAAGTTCGATGGTGTAGACCACCAAACTCAAAAACAAGCCATTAGGTAATCACCACCATCAGCACCCTTACAGGAGAACGAAAGAAAGTATGACAACAACTATAACGAAACGAAACAAAGGAGCGATGATTATTCTAAGGAGATCAAAAGACGTCGAGGCTTTACTGTTCTCCAGTCGATTTCCCTCCACTGTAAGCTCTGCAATGAGGCTATAGGCAATAGTTTGAATGCGGCATTTATGGCGGCTTGATTCAGAATCCCCCACGTGCTAGAGAGAGGAAGAGACTGCTCCTTTGCTCTTCTTCTTGGAATCCTGTTGATCTGACAGCGGTAGATAGCGCAGCTGACACGCTGACCGTTTGTAGGATGGAAGAAGTCCTGCGGATGTCAGCAAAACTTGTTCAACATTGTGAGTATTCCAATCTCGGATCAGAACTCCTTACGCTGACTCCGTAAGGAAAGGATGCAGAGCCACATGGGGGCATAAATGTCATGAGAATTTGAGATGGACGTCAAAGGTCATTCCCACATCTTCCGCAAAATATATCGAGATTGACACTGAAGAAAGGATACAAAGAAAAAGCAGCTTCGCATGCGATGTGCTTCTTCGAACCGCTATCCTCCCAAAGCAGACAGTGCACCTGCCGGCGGGCTTCCGGTCATCACACATTATCTGGTAATCTCAACGTCCTCACGAATATTTATTCTCATCGATATTTCCACGTTCGGCCCCTGATCATATATCTCTCGGTACAACTCATCACCCTACCCCTGGTTGGACCCACAGGTGGAGTGGATGGGGTTCTGCGTCACCAAGATTTGGTTGCCTCTAGCGCCCAAGTTCTTTATGCATTCTGGTGTCAATTCCATTCTAGGAGTACAAAGGCTCTCAACGCGCGGAGAGCTCAGAATAAACCACCCTTTGCTGGCGTCTGAACAAGGAGGTCGGCCATGACTTGCGTCGGTCTGGTGGCAGGAAGTGATGCCTGGGTAGCTTCACAGACGAACACCCATCCAGGGTTGCTCGACTGTAGGTATTATTACTACATGTGTCTGACTTCACAGTAAGCTACAGACACCCCACTTACGTCAGTCAAATTTCTTGCTGTATTGGAAGGCTAGAGGCTCACCAAATGAACTGGGCCACTAGATGTGACCTTATAGAAAGTGTGCACAGTAGGCTCATACTGAAAATGTCAATTCATCGTCTAGCATTGTCTGGAAGTGACTCTCAATTCAAGTCATGTATAGAAGACATAACCATGCAATGCACTCAAACTCCCCCTTGGTGCAGTTCGGTTAATATTCAGCTAGTCAAGCTCTCCAGTGTAGTCGGACGGCCTGTCTGAGAGCACTGGGAGAATGGGCATACCCATCAGTCGAGTTGGGAGCAATTCGAGACAGTCGCTTTCTTTTCCTATCCACCAGAATGGCATGCTATGGGACCAGCAGATGGCAAAAATACAATCTATAAGAATGTGCGGCAAAACATTGTTAGCTATTGGATCTGTGCTCAAGATACTTTCTTGGAGAAGCTTTTGATCCGCCTCTTCATTTCATAATTGCATTCCTGCTCTTTTTACTGTGCCCAGTTCGTGATTGCTCTCTCTCGCCTCCATGCTTTGAGCTTTGTGCGGGCCATAGGCAACTCAGGGCTGATACGCCAACTCCAGGCCGATGAAACTCTTCTATGGAATATGGCACAAACAGCTGCAAGCGACTGGCCTGAAATTTTTGCATCGCCGTTCTCAAGGTCTCCTCTTCCGTATTGCTTTTCGTGGCCATTGAGTCAAGCGCAAGCGCATCTTGATGAAAGAAAGTGGAATGGTGTGGGACACGCTGTCACCGCTAATCACTTGAATGAGCCCATCAGTCTATTTGGGAGGTTATAGATCGACTCACAGGGAATGCCGCTTGCCGTGACAGCGCCGGTGTTTTCCTGCAGAGATCTTTGCGATTCCCAGCCTTCCAAAGTTCCTTGCAAACTTTTGTTCGTCCTCCTTCAAGAACCTTGTCTAGTAGTCGAGAACTATAAGATGTATGCGAGAAAAACCTCCAAATTCAGTTGACTCTTATGAGTTCTTCCGCTCTTAATATACGATGACATTGCTTTTGGTTTTCTGTTCTGCAAGTTTATGGAGTCGTTGCTGCTGCACGAAAGCGAATCGGGGCAAAGTGGAGTAGGGAAAAGCAATAAGAGTATACTCGGCCTTCCGTCCCCTCCACTCCCTCCCTGGATGTGCTCCCCTCCAGTTCCCACAACTAAATCTCTAGTCGAACTTTATTTAACCTTCAGCGAAACGATGTCTGGCGCTGCTGCGCCAAACCCGGAGCAGCAGAAGAAGAGACTTAGAGACAGGCTTAAGGACGGAGTTCAAGATCTCATACCATCCCGCTTCAAGTCTAGCAGCCGACCGACCGATTCATCTTCTTCGGAAGCTGTCGACAAAGCTTTAATGGACGATGGCCAAACAACCGATTTGTCTTCATCCAAAGCCGTCGAAGAAGCTCCAAAAGAGGACGATAATGCACTAGAAGGCATGGCGAGCAGTGCAAACCCAGCAAAGTGAAGAGCGAGCCAAGCGAATGGCTGAGGCCGTTCTACAAAGTGGAGCACAGGTATATGCCAAAACACTAGATACCATGCAACATCAGGCTGATGGTCGGTGGACCAGTGGCGGTGATAATTGAAGGATTGAGTGATTCCATGCAATCATGAGTTTGGCCATCTTCGTTTTAATGGATGACGGGTCTTCGGATCGGGAGACAGGTTTCTGTCAAATGCCTTTTCACATAGTCTGTGTGGGGTCTCATGACAGGTGTTCCGATAGGTCTTTGTTCTAATTTTCTTCAGTATGGAGTACTTCGAGACGAGAATGTTTGAGGCCGCCAGCATGTACTCAGGAGATGGTGAAAAAACTCCTCCTTGCACTGCTCTATTCATCCATTTCGTCTGAACTACTTTCTTGCATCGCACTGTGCAATTCCATGCACGACGATAAAGTGATGGCATATCAAACTATGCACTCAGTGCCGAGTATAAACTACAATTTAAGCGTCCGGGGAATTCAATACCAGGGACATAACTGAAGGACCAATCTAAGGACGGGACGGGCGGGACGGCTCGAGCCGGCTGCAGAGCTAAGTCCTTAGCCTCGTTCTTTTTTTTCTTTGCAGAATATGCGTATGCGGCACCGAACAGATTTCCCATCGTCTCAAACTCAGTACTCAGTAACTAGAAAGGGATAACCCAGATCTTTCACAATATCTATGATATGCAAGGTTGAATGAGCGGGCAGTTCTTAATGGTGAGGGATTCTAACATTTCACGCCCCCATTGTGTTGGTCAGGCGACCGCTTACCCAAAGCCTTGGTGTCAGGGTAGTCTATGCTACTAGCAAAAGGAATCTTGTAATGCAGTTCCAGCGTACTTCATCTTTGTCTAGATACAGCTGCTTTACCGGTGTAGTAAATCTGGTACTTTGCCAACTATTTAATGCGAATTGAGAGGCGCAGAGCAACTGAATTAGTTGGGGGGCCCGGGGTATTCTTCACGGCCGGTGAATTTCCTCTTCCGGTTTAGCGACCCCTCTTTCAGTAAGGCGTCTCACTTAGCCCTCCCACTTTTCCACAAGCTTCAACACCATCAATTATAAATCCATCGCTATTGCTCATCTCAATTCTCGACCTTTTGCCCTTCGCGCTTCACCCTACTACGACCTCCCCGCTGCTGGGCCTTGAGTCATTTCTTACTTCGTTCCTTCATGCATGCATTGTGCCCCTCTTTTTTTTCCCTTGTCTCATCTTGGCGTTGCCAACAATCGAAATCAATCATAGGACCATCGATGAGCTCCCTCCGCCTTGAACGAGACGCGTTCTACTGCGCTGTAGACACTAATCCGTCAATGCCGCCCTGTTAGGCAACCACCGGAGCCTCGATAGTGAACCCATTGGGCTGTTGTTGCGACGATCCCTCCGTTCCCGGTCACCCAAAACTTTCCGATTGATGGCACGGCACGGCGAGCGGTGCGCACCTCGTTTAGGAAGGGTGAACATGCCGTGGGCGAGGATATTAGAGGCTGTGTACCTTAATTTTCAGCTCAATACATACTCTCCTGAAAAGGGATGTCGGGACCCGCATTTCGGCGTGTCCACTTAGGCGCCTGGAGGAGCGGAGGATGACGAATTCCAGTGCTCTCTTGTCGGGCACAGCAAGGCATACTTTCGAAAGCGCCGGCGTCATGCTTGTGATGAAGCGTGGCGCGTCAGCGGATAACAGAGTCTCTTTAATGACCGCGTACGGAGGCATTTCAAGAGGCAGAGTCAGGTCGCTAGGCTTCCTAGTGTAGCCGAGTGTGATGGAAGCGATAAGGCGGTGGTCATTCTGCAACGATACCGACGAGCTGGGAATGCAACCCACAGTCCACCAGGCATCTATAGAGGGCGCATGCCCCCAAATGAAGAAGATGTCCGTAATCATTGTCTCAGGCTCTGGTCAGATGAGAGCGGTCCAGACAACCAGAGGGCTTGGGAACAACTAGCAGATTCCCATTGCTCAAAGTCCATATTTCTAAGGATTTAGTAAAATTTCGGCTGGTCGCGATTCAGAGATGGTATCTCGGACTTTAATACAACGTTCCTAGAGGAGGAATGCCAGGCGGGAGAGTTGAAGAACTTGCTCAACTCAAGCAAATAGTCTTTGCGCCCTACAAAATAATTGATCTTCCTGGATGGAGTGTCGTGGAGAATCCGTCGGTCTAACTTACGGGCCGGCACGGCGATGACTTGGACACATCAGCAAATGTCCTTTATTCTTTAGAAGGGAGCTATTAACCGAATCTAGACAGTACAGTTTGAAAGGGATACATTGCGATAAAGAGCAGTAGCCGCCTCTGTAACTATTCGATCTTCATTGCCATCTCCCAAATACTTGAGTGTTTTTGCTTTCACACTCCCCAGTTCTTCCTACTCTTCGAGGCAGACTTGCTGCAGACCTTGCAGGCCATGAATGTATTTCTGTCACGGGCATTTGCGTGCATTTCGCGTGTCATCAAGAATCGTGGTATTCTGGTAGTTAGTCGATTTTTGGTTCTTGGACGTCAAATTGGTGATGTAGCTATATCACACAAATAACAAAGTTGATACTGATCGCGTTTACTTGAGACGTGTCGGACGCCCCTGAAAGCGGCGAAAAGCCGAGTAGAAATCATGTTGAGTAAAACTAGTCTAAAGATGTCGCTCCTGACGATGAGAGGAAGCCAAAGGGCTAGAATTCGGACCCGTACTCTAGTGGCTGTTGAACCAGCGGGTGCACTGCCTCCGTCACGGGGTCCCACCAACTACTATCGATCTACTAGTCCATGCAGCCCTTGTGTTCCGGGAATTTCACTCTCCAGCCCAATATTTCCCTTTCCTCCCGCCCCACATCTTTCCGCCGTTTTCTCGCGGCGCAAGCTCCCCACCCGAGCCATGGGACATCCTATATCATCTCCTAGACATCCTAGAGAACTTCTCACCTCTCCAGATGAACCTCAATGGATACTACCACCCAGATGGAGACCACCACGGCGGGACTAACGTGCGGAAATCCTACTTTATCGCGCAGGACCACGTCATGAGCGTCATCCGCGAGACCATGGTCAACTCGGATGGTCGCGCCGCGGGGATCACCATGCCAGGTGCATCAGCTCAAGCAACTCTCATCCGAGAGACGTACGAGCGAGCGGGCCTCGACTGCCGTCTCAAGACCGATTTTGAGGCTCATGGGACAGGAAGATCCCATTGAAGCTGAAGCAGTCCGGACTGCTTCCTTTCCGGAGAGCAGGGACAGTACGGGTGATGAGTTAAATGAATGTCTCTACGTCGGTTCCATCAAAAGGATTATCGGGCACTTGGAAGGCTGTGCGGGGCTGGCCGGGCTGCCGAAGGCTTCCCTGGCGGTAGAAAAGGGCGCGGTCCCCCCGAACCTGCATTTCGGCGCGCTGAACCCAGCCATCGAACCTTTTTATCATGATATGGAGATTCCAACCGTGGCGGGGCCGTGGCCCGATGCTGTTCCGGGGAGTCCCGGGCGGGCGAGTGTGAATAGTTTTAGTTTTGGGGGCGGAATGGGTTTCAGTCAGTCTGGGGGGTCTGAGTTACTTATCACGAGATATTGATGCTAACGGTTCCAGTGCTCATGCCATTGTAGAAAGCTACACGCAGACTCCTGAGAATAGTGGTGTTTCCTAAAATGCTATAGATTTGCGGGCATCGGATGTCAAGGTTGCAGGACCATTTGTCTTTTCTGCCAACTCACAATCCTCTCTTATCGCGACTATTGAATCATTTACCAGCTTCCACCGACCTTGTGAGCCTCGCGTGGATGTTACAATCGCGTCGCACAGTTCTTCCCGTGCGAGCCTTGTTCTCTAGCGTAACGCGAAAACGTCTCCTAGAATCCCTGGACGAGTACGTACGGAACGCGAAGAATGCATCCGCTAACGCGGGCGTCCGCTTTCGTCGGTTCGGCTCAGAGGCTCCCCCAAAGATCACTGGGATTTTTACTGGACAGGGGGCCTATTGGCCTCAGATAGGACGGGAGCTGCCCTTGTTTCCAAGGTATTTAAGCAGGTCATGAACCGCCTCCAAGAGTCGCTCGGTGCCCTTCCGAATCCGCCCTCGTGGTCTCTCGAAGATGAACTGATAGCAGATCCGACCTCTTCGCATATCTCAGAGGCAGCAGTGGGACAGCCTCTCCGCACCGCCATGCAACACTGGTTGACCTCTTGCGTTGTACGGGCCTCTCGTTCAGTGGTGTTGTAGGGCATCCGCCAGGGGAAATTGCCGCCGCGTATGCCGCTGGATTCCTGTCTGCTTGTAATGCAATTCGAGTTGCTTATTATCGGGGGTATCATGCTGGGTCTGCTGGCGGCACCGGAGCCCGCCCTGGAGCGATGATGGCGGTCGGGATGTCGTTCAGCGACGCCTTGGGATTCTGCCAATCGAGCCAGTTCGCCGGCCGCCTAGTCGTCGCTGCCAGTGACTCCTCGAATAGTGTGACCCTATCCGGAGATGCGGATGCAATTCAGGAAGCACAAGCACTACTCGAAGGAAGCTGTTCGGTCGAATTGCTCCAAGTCGACAAGGCGCATCATTCACACCACATTCGTTCGTCGGCTGAGCCATACATTCGATCTCTCCGCGCATGCAATGTCCAAGTCTGCTCGAGTAAGCCCAACTGTGCGTGAATCTCTAGCGTTACGCAAGACTACGTCACAGCAAAGGCACAAATTAACGACCCTTACTGGGCCGACAACATGGCACAACCGGTGCTTTTTTCCCCAGGCGATTAACGTGCTGTACGAAATGCGGGTCCCTTTGAGGTCATGGCCGAAGTCGGACCGCATCCGACGTTGAAAGCCCTGGTTACCCAGACAGCAAGTGATGTAGTAGGCTCGCATGTTCCATATTGTGCTCTGCTGAGACGCGGCAGACATGACGTTGAATCATTCTCCAATGCTCTGGGATATATCTGGACGCACCTAGGGACCGAAGCAGGTATTGATTTCGACGGATACAGGAGTGCCTTTGCAGGTCTGAATGAGACATCGCAGCCTAAACTCTTGCAAAATCCACCATCCTATTCATGGGACCACTAACGAGCGTACTGGAAAGAATCACGGATTTCTAGGAACGTGGCCTGCGCAATGACTGTATCCATGAACTACTGGGACGTCGACAACCGGATGATTCTGCGAATGAAATGTGCTGGAGGAATATAATCCATTTAGAGGGACTCCCGTGGCTCCGTGGTCATGCGTTCCGAGGTCAAGTTGTCTTCCCTGCTGCAAAATATGTGAGCATGGCTTTGGAAGCGTCAAAGTTCCTTGTACGAGACCGCTGGGTTATGCTGACTGGGATTCGGGATATGGATATATCTCGAGCTTCTCATCTTAAATGATGATTCCGTAGGCATGGAAGTGAACTTTATTCTCAAATGCCTCGAGGGAAAAGACAACACAGTCACGGCGGACTTTGACTGCTCTTCATGCTCCAGTAAAGTGGATGCTGAATTAGAAGTCAGCGCCACTGGTCGAATCCGTATAATTTTGGGTGAATCGCTGGACGGAAGACTCCCGTCAAGGACTCCTGCCACCCGATCTATGCCATCGATCGATATTGACCGCTTTTATGGCACTCTGTCTGAGCTCGGGTTAGACTACAATGGACTCTTTCGCGGTCTAAAGGAAGTACAACGAACGACCTATATGTCCGCTGCATCCGCTTCCTGGCCAGCAACTGAGATGGACACGTCTCTTCTAGTTCATCCTACTATCCTAGACGTTGGTTTTCAAGCTGTTTTCGTGAGCGCAGGATCTGACGTGTTCTTCAGCTATTCTAGCTGTTCAGGGATCTGTCAGCTCTTCTTTGTAATTACTCCTAGCTAATCCCTAGCTAGAGATCTTCATGGTTCATTAGTTATTGCTTGTACTATTTTCTTGGCATTGTGATAGTTGGCTAAGTCTGCTAAGTGAGAGCTATTTGATTAAGATGTTATCTTATGTTTTTCAGTTATTATGTACAATATATAATAAATAAACTTAATACTTAATATCTTATTACTTTAGGTACTACTTCTCTAATAAGTTTTGTTATTATTTGTATTTGGTAGTTAGCTTTCTTGACTATATACTATACTTAATAAAACTTTATTTATAATTTAATTTAATAATCTTTATATCACTCCTATGTTTGTAACGTTCTATGACTTAAGATTCAAAATATCTATGATAATGATATATAACTAAGAGAGCTAATTACTAAATACAAATAACAACAAGATTTACCAAAAAGTATATTACTTGAAGTAGTAAAGTATTAGCTACCAAGCCTGCACACTGCATACTATATACAATAACTAAAAAATATAGAATAATACTCTAGTTAGTATATGGTAAAAGATTTATAAAGTAATTGTAAAATAGTTATGTTAGTCCTATATACTAAAATAGTAAACAGTTCTACTACAACTATATTAAATGATATTTTAGATGATAATTCTTAATATAAAGCTTAATTGCTAAACTAATCAGACATTTAATAAAGAGAGAAAAGAAGATACTTTCTTTAAGAATTCAATACAGTATTTATAATTACTTCTTTATTGATCTCTTAACCATCTATTAATAGACGACTTATACTGCTTGGTATGCATATCTTTTGACATAACCTACAATATAATTTATACTAAGTTCAGTAATAAAATATAAGTCATCATAACTTATAACTCTTTATCTATACTTAAGTTACCTATTATACTTAACATATTCTTCAGTTACCAAATATCTTTTAACTTTCCTAATCTTTTCTCTATATTTAACAGCTCAAGATTTCATAGATTATGGAGATTTTTATCAATTAGTTATTTCTTAATTAAGTTACTTGGCAATTATATAACCAGTTAAAATTAATACCTTAACTAAGGTATAGATAATTTATTGAGTTGCCATAAGTTATATTTCTAGTGCTAAAAGTACTAAATATACAAACCCTGTTTTAGCTTTTACTTACCTTCAACAAGTACCATCTATTTTAGTATTTAGTTCATTCTTATTAAGTTATATATACTATTCTTAACTCTATAAAGTTATAACCTAATTTAATGGTTTTGGCATTATTTTTATATCTATAATACTATCTTAGTAAAGCTTAGAATATTCATGACACTTTTATCTATATCTCAAATGCATTTTTGTAAGTTTTAAGAGAATTATTCTTATTACTCAACCTTTTAAAGTAAGCCTAAACCAGCTCTATTATATTGAGGTTAAGAGAATTTCTAGACTACAATAGTCACTGAATGTCAAAAATCTTATAAATTGCTACTTGGGTTAAGTATGTATAAGAAGGAGTATTATCTTTTTATATAATTGTTTTTAATTTCTCCTTTACAAATTTCTTTACAAAAGAAATAAGTTTCTTCATGAAAATAACGCTATTATATTAATATTAGTCAATGCCTTTAAACTTCATATTTTTTACTAATTTACTTATTTTTTGAATAAATTTCCATTGAAGTTTTTTGTTAAAAGATTTTTGCCTGAGGTTTATATGTCACACAATTATTTTAAGCTTTTATTAAGTCTTGAGCTTAGATTCGTGAATAGAAATATATGATGATTTGGCTTTAATAAAGTCTTGTTTTCTGGTTTGTTTTAAGTATTTAAGTATATAATAAGGAGATCATAGAGTGATCATGGAATAATTATGTTAGTC
>JAJDMX020000516.1:0-22513 GCA_022345685.2 Nothomitra cinnamomea | reverse complement strand
AATGCGCCACGGTGTGGCCGTACCATTCTGGGGGGTGTAGCCGCACCAAAAGGTGGTGTGGCTGTACCGGCACCCTATATTTTTCAGTGCACTAACTATATGTAGTGCAATAACTTATTACTGCTGAGCTGTATCTATAGTCCTCATCTCTTAAGGCTCCATATTACATAATCTATATATCAAGACATGTTAAATGACTTAAAGGCATTAATTTATTGCTACTAGAACATTTGCATACATAAACTCACTTTAGCTAAAAATCAGGTGAAAATTAAGTTCAAAATATAGTAATTTTGAGAAAAAAAAGACTAAGAATTAATATTCATATCTGGGAAGACTAGAATACTTTTGCTTAGTTCAAATATGAAATTTTATATCCAAAAGTATAAGGAGTTATATATAACTTCGATTTAAACACAATTTTGTAGACATATTAAATTAAATCCATGGTAACTGGAACTTTGTATTATTTTAAGAACTCCTTGTTATCTTAGAGGGCCCTACATGGACTTTTATTTACATGCGCTTTTTAGTATTTTAGAATGCGTTGTGGTTAGCAATGGCCTAGAGACCAAAATGGCTTGCTTGGTGGGATGGCTCGCTTCATGGGTTTTACTACTACTCGTTTTCCCAGTTGATATCAAGCCGCACTGTCCGTCGTGATAAACATTAAGTAAATTTCTTACGGAAGAAGGGATCACTAAACACTAAACAAAGGAATCCCAGTTCGCCGTTCGCTTTCAACAACCGCCCTCTCGAACACTCTCAGATTTTGCCCTCCCACGACCCGGCTGGCGACGATCCAGCAATGACCTCGGCCACAATTCAATTTTATGAACTCCATACGCCCTACCCTTTACACGGCGGGTGTTCCACCTATAGGCTTCTGGCCGTACACGCAAGACCTACCACACGCGAAGCATCATTAGCCCACCGAGGCCGTCGCTAGACCCAGACTGCAAGAGAAAACAATCAAGAACTGACATAGGAAGGTAAGCATGAATATTCCGGTCCCTAATCGCGACTCGCATCTCCGCCAAGAGGACGTGCGCCTCCTCGAGGGTCCACTGGAGATGGCAATACCCAAGTTAGCTAGGTCCCTTGCTGCTCGCTGCGTATTGCGTGAAAAAACGTACGTTCATGACTCTAGTCAAGTGCGCGATCGACCAGCCTTCTATGCCTTCTTCGCAACTGTTTAGTTATCCCGGCGTCAGCACCAGCGGGGAACGCGGGGCGGTAAGGGACGGGCAACAACTCACTGGAGCTGGTTCCATTGGCTAATAATAGACAAGGCGTTGAAGTCAGTCATCGTACCATTAACGCTGAAAGTGCACCACGTGAAAGGCTGTAGGCGGAAAAGAAAACCGCTACCCTTCCAGAAAGGACTAGAATAGGACGCACCCGATTTCCTTCAATTTCGGATCGCGGGCCCACGGTCCAATAGGCATCTTGAACTTCTTCTCCACGACGTTCTGGAAGCCCGCCTTCTTCAGCCCTGCCGCAGACTGCTCCCAGATCTTAAATGTCTTCCCAATCTTCTCGGCTGCCTCCTCGAAGATGTTCCCCCATCGCGTGTATACGTGGTCGGGGCCGACCGTGTCGTCGTCGCTAGGGAGGCGGACCGCCATCTCGACTTGCTCGAACCAGGCGCCGGGCTTAAGGTGTCTAAGATTTCCAAGCATGGGGTTAGAGAAAGTACGACAGGCGCTGCGAACGACTTTTTTTGAGGTCGGTTGGGTAGGGGGCGGGAGGGATATTTGGGTGAGGGGGAGAACAGACTTGTAAACCTCTTGGTAGAATGCGTCCCAGTCGCTCACAGACCCATAAAGTGACCGGACATGGATGAAGTCAAAGCTGTCTTGCTTGCGGGCCCAGGGGAAGTCGCAGGCGTCGTCGACTTCGAATTGAACGTTTGGAGGGACCCAACCGGGTTGAATGGGCGAGAGGTCGCTGACGGCAGAAAGTAGGTAGTTAGTGCTGTGAGCAACGCATGACCGTGACTCTTTGCAAGGAATGTTTTTTTATGAAGACGAGTAGTCAAAGTAAGCTTGGAGTAATGGAGAGGAGAGGCAGTGTGTTATACGCTGGGAAAACTCACGTTCCAATGACTTGAGCAGAGGGGTACATGTCTGCGAAATCTCTGTAATTTTGAATTTGATGAATGTCAGACATGGGAGCAGCGGCTTTTCCTTGGCGGGAATTTAACAGCATGAATGAATCACAGGAAGCGGTTTCGAGTTTGGGGAATGAGGGAAACTTGCATTGCCCATATTCCAGTGCCTGTTCGCGATGTGAGAAAGATGTCGCGAAGGACTCTGGAGCTCCTTTTCTAACATGTAAAAGACCCAGTAAGAGGAATGGATAAGCTGGAGAACACACCTGTACCAACATCCAGTACTTTCTAAACCCATTCGTTCCGCCATCAGTCGTCAGTACCTCAATAGTTAATCCACTCTACTTTCCTTCCTCGTTCGCTTGACGATTTTTTCAGGCGACTTGGATTTGTCTCTAGAAAATCGTGAAACTTACCTGGGGCGAAGAAGTAATGGGGGCAAGGAAAAGCTTCCCGCCAAATGTGAGAGTGAACAAGTGATGCCTAGTTGTTACGCCTAGGTCAGCAAGTAGGAATGACAAACGCCTCCTAACAACCCAACAATAGCTGACACAAATCCCAGGAAGTGGCTAGCTACTAACCCGATATCAAGTTGATTATTTGCCTTCTCGTCGTTTGGACCCCTTTTTTAAATCGCCAGGAACAGGAATTAGCACACGTGGGTTTGGCGGTCATCACGACGACCTTTGAGAGACATAATTTACCAATATGCGCCATCCTTATATGCGTGATACCGTCGACCATTCTCGTAGCGATACTTCGTGATGCTAGAAGACAATGAAGTGATGTCGCTCCCACTGTCTCCCAAAACGCGCCGATTAGCTCAGGTATTCTTGACGCATTTGCAAACATCTGGGGACGACAAGGGACTGCAGTTGGCTAGATACCTGTCTGAGCCTAGGGTTGAATCGGTATCATCTCTTTCACTTTGGGGTCTGTCGTCCTGAGTGCAACCAACAAAAAGTGCAGCGGGGTCAGCGATTTGGGCTTTTAAGAAGGAGGTTGGGTTGTGATCCGGTCCGGTTTTGCGTGCTTACAATCTGAATGTCCCCGTCATGGGCTGGATTCCCATCTGCCATCTTGGAAAGACAACGAAACTAACCAGTTGAATAATGTCGCCGGGACGCTAGGTAGCGAACTCGCAGGTTGAACAAGAAGGAACGTGAGGAAAGCCGGCGTCGTCCGACTCTTGGAAGGATTTCTCTCGGCTTGTTGGGAAAGGTGGGGGCGAGTATGCCAAATCTGGGCAGAAAGAGAGCTGTGTGTGATAGGTGAACCATCACGGTCACGAGGACGTGTGACGGGTTCGGGCACGGAGCGCACTCCGCACCGTGAGCGAGGCTCCATTAAAACAGGATCGGGGAATGCGCAAGCGCCCCAGAACATGCGCGGGATATGCAGTACGGACGCAAGTGCGGGCAGAATACGACGAGTAGGATACGGTTTTTCAGTGTCGATTGCATCGGGGGTCCGGGTAAGATATGCGTGTACGAAATTCCGTGTGCCGATGCGTGCCGATACCCCGTACGTACTAGACTGACCCACCAAAAAACATTCACACGGCGTGGGACCCTCAGCTCCACACCAGCACCACGCCAACACTACGTAACTCCGTACACCCTCCAGGACCTATGCTACCCTTGGCGTCCACAAAACCGCAGAAGCGCACACCCTCCGACACGAATCATTGGTATGCTAGGGTTCCAGACCGCAAACTGAGCTTCCTAATGCGGAATCGCCGCAAAAGGATGTGCCGGTCTATTGCATAAGTACGCCTGTTGCGCAGCTGTACGAAGTACTGCGTAAGGGGGGTAGTGGCGTAAAGAACAAGTGGCGTAATGACAAAATCAATTTTTTCGACCAAAATAGGCGACTTCCGGGGGCACTTATTGAGCTTAGATATAGCCCCATACATTGCAGCAAGAAATTGCCTTGTTGGAGTAATAAACTGACACCTGCGCGCACGTAGAATTAATTTTAGGATGATACAACTATTGCATAGCCAGGTGCGTGCCAATCTATGCTCAAAAATATGGCCTTTTTAGGCGCTTTTTGGACTTATTTTTGCGAAAACCGACGAAATCCATAGAGCTTTTCCTTTGCGACACAGTCCCCCACTCTCTTATTAAATTGAAAATTAGTTTCTATGATGGGCGGCACCTGGCTCCGCTATACTGCAAAGTTTAACCAAGAAATTCCAACGCTTTGCAGGCGTAGAGAAGCAATAGTCATCACCAAAGAGGTCAAATTTCGTCTCGACTACTAATTTTGGTGGGGGAAAAAGATTGTCATTACGCCACTTGTGTCTTACGCCACTACACCCTTCACCTTTAACTGGAGGAAAAGCAGTTGTGTACGAGGTACCCATGCCATTGAACCCCTGCCCGCGGGTCATAAGTGATCGGCCCTCTGGCCCGCTCGTCGTGTCGGCGCGCGGCGCGGAGAGTTGTTTCGGGTGTTCGGGCAAAAGAGGCAGTCAATGGTCTAACTAGTTAGTCGACTATCACCAACGCACTTTGCTGTCCGATACGCTGTGCCGCAGAGCACGGAGGTTCAAAAACCTTAATGTCCGACAAACGTTCTGCCTAGCCAGCTTTTTTTTTGCTTCCCTCTTCAAGCTTCGCGTACCTGCGCCGCTAGATAAGGGAGTTTTGAGGGTGTTCTTATGGGGCCGTTCTGGACAGTCAACTCTGGAGTCAACTCCGAGAGCCAACATTGACTGTCCCCGTTTTTGCTGCCTAATACGGTTAGATGTGCGGGGCCGTTCGTAAATCGGCCCTTTTTGTGAATTAAACGGCCATTTCATGAATTAGACGTAGTACTTCATCAACGGTATGGATTTTAGAAGCGCCCATACCGTTCGCAAAGTGCGTACCTATGACAAATTCACGTCACACCTTGCGCAGTACCCCCAACCACGTTGCAAGCCCTCAATGACTTCCTGTGAAATGGGGAGACTGGGGCATAATTTTCTAGTCTTGATATATTCTAAGCGCTAATAAAATAAAGGCTCTATGAAGCGCTGCTGCGGGTGGAGAACGGTGGCGACCAAAGGGCCGGTAGTATGCCATGAGAAGGCCTGGTGCCCACACCTAAACATTGAATTTAACAACCTAACTGTGTCTCTCTAATCACGTGAGAGTTGTGTTCTTTTACAAGAGTTTCCTCAAGGCTTTCAGTAGTTATTAATGTTGTGACAGCACTGCGTTAGGTGGGATTAGCAGCGCCTTAGCAATGGTATGGCCATTTCGGAAATCCACACTGTTCATGAAATGACCTAGGAATTCACGAAAACAGACGATTGACGAATGGCCCCGCACATATCGAAAGGCGATGACAGTTGCCTGGGCAGAACTTTACTACATGAAGTAGTCTCAAGCGGCAGATTGGGGCGAAATGTCAGCAGTTTCCAATTTCAGCTAATCTCCTTGTCAATCCCACCCAACGCATCATTATCAACAGTCCCAAACTTCAGCCCCTCCGAGAACCTCAATTTCCACCCTTCGCCCTGCACTGCCGTGCCTCTGACTCATCCCTCGCAAATTCCCGCTATTCCATCCACCCAGTGTGCGCTCTACGGGGCACAATCCCCAGCGCAAGTGTCAATGCAATCATAATACCTACATCACCAACGCGGCGTCAGTCAGTCAAGTTACTTAACCCAGCTTTCTCTGAAAAATAAGGAGGCAGAAACAACATACTCGATACGTGGCACTTTTTGACATGAAGCAATGCACCTCTCGAGCTCCGGGCAATTACCCTGCGCTTCCGCTTTGGGAGCCGGGATGGCGACGGCAGAGACGGTGGTGAGAACCGCTATAACGAAGGGAAGGATGAGGGCGAGGGTGGACTTCATTGTCTTGGAGGTATTTCTATAGTTGGAAGGTGTTGGGGCTACCGGAAAGAGGCGGTGCAGGTGAATATTCGTCGAAATTGGTTCGCTTTTGCGTTGTGGGGAGTGGGCTTGGCCGTTGTGAGCTTGGCAGCTGGGGGATGCGGATAGAGGTTGAACGGGTGGCTTGGCGAGCTTTATATATCTTCTCTGGGGGGATTTTAGCTCGGTTTTGGGCGTTGGTTTGGGTCAGGTGGTACAATACAATACGAACGGACCAACCGAGTCTGGTATTACCCTTCCGTATTCGTCTACGGCCCCGAGCTCTTCAGGGGCCCCGGCGTATGCCCTCGCTTCCCAATTGGGCGGGTGTAATACCCTGGAGCTCGGCCGAGGGGCAGTGGAACCACGAATTACTGCGTATGTACAAGAGTGTTGGGGTATCAAGTGGGACAGTTCGATTTGAAATCCGTAGAGTCCCCGGTGGCCTTTTTGACCTAGTGGCCTTTTTGATCGCTTTTTGCGATCAACACCCCGAAAGCTTAATACACTCGGAAATTTCACTCTCCGCACTCGAGAACTCTTCCTCAGACTCTTCCGAGACTATAGGAGGTGATGCCAATCGTGGTCGTTTCGCTGGAGGTAGTTTAGGTTGGGTAGGTGCCATCCTTTCTGCCTTTCTCTGTGCTGTCGCTCTCTCCGCTGCAAGGACGTTATCGCGTACCTCTGCAGTCGTGAGCATAAATTTCCCTTTGATTGCTAAGCGTTTGCCTGACTTCCGTTCCTGCCTAGCGCTAAGGATATTTTCTTTACTCTTGTTGGTAGTACGGAGGATAGTAACCTCTGCAGCAAGAAATTTGTTCCGGCTCAGTCGTCAATCTTGTGTATTGGCCAATGAACCAGTTCAGTTGTCAATGAACGGGCTAGCCCAGTACACCGTTCAGCAACTATTGGCTGTTCGGAAGAGAACTCCGTTTGGTAAGATGTATGAAAAAAAAAAATTTTCATTGCCACATCAACATCGGTCTGAAATGATTGTGCCACTGGCGTCGCCGAAAGTCTGATTCTTCTGGTGTTAAGTATTTCCGAAGAGATGTTAGTAGAAATAGTATATATAAGATCTCTAAAATCTGCTGAAGTAGTCGCATCAATCCATTAATCTTTAACGATGGCACAAGTTCCTATCAACATCAATACTAGTACATCAGCGCCAGATTTCTTTATATCCACTATGCCAAACCTACTAGATCCTCAATCTCCTCTGACGCCTATGCCACCATTTGACGAGCGAGCACCTGTCGACTTCAGTACAGTACGAAGAGGGGTTATGCGCCAACACGGGTTATGCGCCAGAAAATCGGTGTCCCATTAGACTGCGCTTACACATATGATTATTAAGTTTACATCGTTATTCTCATCGGCCTCAATAGACCCAAAGGAGTCTCCGGGCAGGTCTGGTGTAGTTTCACGCCTATGCCTTCTTGTTGCGCGGGTAGTTGGTACTTTGCGCAAGAGTATGGGGGTTGTATCGGACTTTCTCAGTTCAGTATTAACCTCTCCGACCATCTTTTCTTGACGTAAATTGACTCTTTTTCGCTTTCTAGATGCTGTTACTTGCTTTCTCTTATTGTGCACTAGCAATTCTTGCTCTCGTCACTGTAGAATAGTTTGGTCAGCAAATAATGCTGTTGACGCCTTGTTGATTTTCGCCTGGATTTTGCGCAACGCATCTAAATCTTGAGAATTGCCTGTTACGGTTAGTTCGTCTTGCTTTATAATTAATTCCTGAAGGTATACTATGTCTTTAGGTGTAAGAAACTCGTTGGGAATGTATGGAGGGGGTAGTGTTAATGGCCAAGATGGATTCTTAGGCTTCCTGTTTGGGCAACAGCATTACCATTGAAAATGTTACTGTCTATACTGTCACCTACGACATTACTTGCAGTAATGTTAGCACTGAACTAATAGCAGTTAATGGTGCCATCTTGTCATAGCAGTACTACAACATGCTATCTCAGATTATTACAATACTTTTGCAGCAGGTATTTTGTAGCTTCTCTAAGTATAGCATGTTAAATTGAAGGGCCTTACTCATTGCAGTACAGAATATAGGCAATTGATGCCTTCTCTTTAACACAGTTCAACTTTTGTTTATTGACATAGATGTTTTAGTATTTAGTCGCTCTGTTTCATTGTTATGTGAAGATACTATGGTATCACCTAAACTTTTTCACAGCAATGTGAACTTCACTAACTGTACCCATTTTAAGGGCTTGAATAGTCTTAGTAATACAATCTTCTAAGCATATAGTACTTATGTTATAGAGTATGAGATATTATAGTTTTTATGAGATGATACATGGAAGGCCCTAAAATTAGCATATAACCCATGTCAGTACATAACCTTTCTTCATACTTGTAATAATTTAACTCCAATAAGGTCTTGTCTTCTAGTTTGTCTTGGCATTCAGGTATACAGCATGATGTTCTTTGGTTGACCATAGAACAAGTATATTGGTTATATATACTGAAATAGCAAAACGGTCCTATTGTAACTATATTAAAAGATATCTTAAGTGATGATTCTTGGTACAAAGCTTGTATTGCTAAACTAATAAGACTTTTAGTGAAGAGGAAAGGAAAGACACTTTCCCTGAAACTCCAATGCTATATTTATAGCTACCTCTTCACTGATCTCTTAGCTATCTACCAACAGATAACTCATATTATTTGAGGTATTCTTTCCTCAGTATGACTCATACCTGACTTGCACTAAGTCTAGTAATGAAACTTAAGTTATCATGACTTATAACTCTCTATCCATACTCAAGCTACCTACTACACTTAGCTGATGTGTCCTTTAGTTACCAAGTATTCTTCAGCTCTCCTGGTCCTCTGCCCACGACCAACGGTTACTTGTCTATAGGTTGTGGTGGTTCCTGTTAGCCAGTCGTTTCCTAACTAGACTGCTTAGTAGTTATGTAGCTGGTTGAGGTACTGCCTTAACTGGGGTATGGGTGATTTATTAAGTTGTTGCAAGTTGTGCTCTCGGCATTGAGAGTGCTAATTGCACAAACTCCTGCTTCAGCCTCCACTTACTCATGGTAAGTGTCATTTACCCTTGTATTCAGTTCATCCTTGCCAAGCTATTTAAGCTATTTATGTCTCACAGGCTAACGATCCGATCTAATAGTTCCAGCACCACTTACATGTCAGTGGCATTCCTGATGAGGCTCAAGATATTTGTGATAGTACTTTACATGGACTTAACATCCTGGCCATTTAAATTACTACCGTATGATTTATGAAAAGTGCTGATCACTGTGTATTTGGCTTGCACATTCCAATAGGAAGACTGCAAATCAACTAGATTGAAATTGGCAATTTAAAGCATTTCAGCACTACATGCTAGTAGATGATTATTTGCATCGACAACCTTTAGAAGCAAATTTTTCTTGCTCTCTACATATTATCATGGAAGATATAGTCTTTGAAACAATTGTATAAGAACATCTACACCTCTAACATGCTGGTCGGGACAAGACATTTGCCACTCTTCAAGTGAACTTCTATGACCTAGTTACTACTGAAGTAGATTAAGTGGTTCAGCACTATCGCATTTGTATTCTCAATAGAGCTACTTATGTTCAAGCTCCCCTTGAGTTGATTAAAGTTAATGATATCTTTGAACAGGTACAGATTGACTTGATTGATATATGACATAAGTATAGTTATCAATATAAATGAATTCTTTATACTAAGAACTATTTTTGTAAGTATTCTATTCTCTTTCCTTGTATCAATAGAAGCTGGACTATTCATGGGACCATACAATATGCCTTGCAATATTCATACTGTATCAGACGATACTAGCTCTTCCAGTAGCACAGACATATCCATTACTCAAACAGACAATTCTATTTTTCAGAAAATCTAACAAAAGGCAGGAAAGGCTTGCGAAAAGATGAAAAAGAAGTACAACAAGAAGTAAACTGTGGACAAGTTTACTACAGGCAATATGTCACAGTTAGAATACTTAAGGATATATGTACCTTGACTGATAATTGCCAGATGTTTTGCTGGGTCTTAAGTTAACCACACTACAATTGCTATGAACTTCAATACACATACAGAATTTTGGATAAGCACTTCCCAACAAAAGAGCTTAATAGAGTTATTAAATCTGTTGCTAATGAAGTGGATATTCCTTCTGTTACTCAGAAGATCTCTTTGCATCAGGCAGCTAAGCAAGATTCTACTAGTAACAGAGTACAAATTAGCTATTCATGCAAAGGTGACTGCAAGACTAGACATTGTCAATGCATTAAGGAAGAAGTGCGATGCTCTATCTACTGCCATAAAGACGAGCATAACTGCACTAACCTGGCAGAACTTCAGCAACAGACCTCTTACGCTTTGAGAGTCAAGCGCAGGCGGGCAAATACAGCTGGTGACGAAGGGATAGCGGAAGGAGAGGGTGCCGGGGACACCATTGTTTTACGTTAAATCTCTATATACGACTGAACTAAGTGTAATGAGCAATAAACCGTTCATTGATTTAGTCCGTTAGTTGGCGAATGCCCTGGTGTACTGACCGCTGAACCAGCTTATTCGTCAACGTACGATATTGGCGACTGAGCCAGAACACATGGCCGCAATAAAACGGCACGATTCGATGATAAAGAAACTCGGCTCACTTCTTGGCCGTTGACGTGCCGGTAGTTATACAGCACTAATCGGCGAGCCACCACGAAACTTCTAGATGATGGCCGCAGCGAATTTGAGCCGCGATGGCGCAAAACGCGCGTTTGCTCTTGACCGTCGGGTCGAGTCCATTCTATACATTTAGCTGAGTTAGAGCTTATGGAGTTACGGTATATTTAACCAAGACGCACTTCAAGAGGGCTGCAACTGCTTTGCCGCAAGCCCGCAACCTCAGCCTCACCCAGCTGATGCAAGTCAAAGCGGAGCTCAGTCTAGCCCCATTTTCCACACCGCCAACTTCCGTTTTGGAAGGATTGGCTAAGAGTTTTCACTCGCTCCGCGAAAAAGCAACTCGCTGATGGCACAAGCAGAAGCGGGGTAACTGGTCTCCAAGGCCGGCGATTACGACTGAACCCCAAGACCGCCTTATCCAACGTCGTTGCGACCCGACCGAGAAACCACAAAAGTTAATATATGGATTCGATGATCAACACGCCGAAACCGCTACGATTAATGTCGCTTGGTTAGCCTCATCCTGTAGTTAAAGAGCTTTGTGAAGCAGTCACTAACGATCGGCCGAAAGATGGCGGTGGAGTCCGTGGCCTCTCGAGCCTGATCATCCTCCAAGACCTGATGCGGCGAACGAACCCAGAGTCACCGCCGAAACCATGCGAATACTTCGATCTGATAGGAGGGACGAGTACTGGCGGGTACATAACCTCCCTTAGTCCTCTCATTTGCAGGGTGGATGCTGACCTGCCTGTCGGTTCAGGCTGATTGCCATCATGCTCGGCCGGCTGAAGATGGACGTTGGGAGCTGCATCGATGCCTATGTAAACATGTCCAGCGCAATATTCAAATCGAAGAGACACAAGTTGAACTTACCCGGACGAGCTACGGACTTCATGTTAGTTAAAGGGAAGTTCGACGCCGAAGTCCTGGCCGAAAAGATAAGAGAGACTATCACAACGTATTCGAAAGAGGAGGCAGGTACGAGGTTAATGGAGGGTGACCCAGACCCAAGGTGCAGGGTGTGAGTAGTTCTATGCTTTAGGAGCATGCGTTCTAGTCCATTGTGAAAGTGCTCTGACTATTACAAAGTTTTGTGTGCGCTATACGCAGGGAAGTCACAAAGCCAGTCCACTTGCGAAGCTACAGCTCGACCGAGGCCGACGAAGTCAGCTGTAAGATCTGGGAGGCCGGCCGTGCTACCTCGGCCGCTTCTTCCTTCTTCGACCCCATCAAGGTTGGCCCCTTCGATGAGGAATCCGTTGATGGTGCCACAGGTTGGAACAACCCCATCGACGAGTTATTCTCCGAGGCTCAGATTATCTGGCCCGACACGGACCGGCGGATCCAGTGCCTCGTTAGCATTGGGACGGGTAAACCAGCCTTGAAATCGTTCGGCGGGAACGTCAAGGGCGTCGGGAAGACGCTCTTGGCTATCGCGGCGGACACTGACAACATCGCGGAAAGGTTCTTGCGTGGTCACACCCACATTGGTCTTGCCGATCGGTATTTTCGTTTCAACGTCATGAAGGGACTGGAAGATGTTGGTCTAGAGGAACACAAGGAGAAGGCAAAGATTGTGGCTTCAACAAGGAACTATCTTTGTGAGCATGATGTTGGGAAGAAAGCGGAGCTCTGTGCGGTGGCCCTTCAGGATCCTATTTGTTTGTAGACCCGTGACAGTTACTTCGTATTTTGGAGAGCGTCCTTTTAATATATGTTCTAGTGAAAGGAAGAAATGAGATACGGAGTATTTTTAGCGTTGATAATGTATGCTTACCCTCCGTTAAGGGATGTTAACTTTACGCAGACATTTAATAAGGGATTTGAGAAATGCGTAAGTGCTTGTCCACCTAGCTATAGGGATAGCACTTCCGATTTGCCAATAGAGACAGAATATCAAGGAATGGCTCAACCCTCAATCTTTCAAATCGAAGTTGGAATTTTTGCTATCTAATCGACAAGCTGGCACTTGCCCATGGATATTCAACTCCGAAGAAGCCAGGGGGTGGATTGAGGGAGACGAGAGGGGATGAACCGATGTCCTCTGGATCTCGGGCCGCCCAGGCTGTGGGAAATCCATTCTTGCCGCTACGATTGTTGAGAGGCTCCTGATAAGCCAACAGCCGACCTCTTACCTAGGTTATGCATTCTGCAGCAAAACCGCACTCCAGCCAGACGTGGGATCTATTCTAAGGAGCCTCATCTGGCAGATAGCCTTGCGAGACGACATTAACACAGATCAGAAACAGGGCATTGTCAGAGCCTATCAGGAGTACACTAAAGCTAGCAGCGCAAATGTGGTGGTCGGAGAAAAGGACCAGTTACAGGAGGAAGATGATTTGTTATTCTCCGGACTCTATGCTAGATTGATTCAGCCATACGACTCGATTACACCCGTGGTTGACGGTATAGACGATTGCGTCAAGCCGGATCGACTTATCCGTCACATAGAGGCAGCACAGACCGAATATGGAAGCTCAAGGCGAAGCAAAGTTCTTTTGATCAGCCAGAAGACTGATAAGACTATCAATGAGCTTCGTAGAACTAAGCCATTGAGGATATTGGAGATAGTGCCTGCGCAGGTTCAACCGGACATTGACGTGTTCTTGAAGGACAAGCTGCATAGTATGATACCTCCACTCGAAGAAACGTCCGAGCCGGAAATATCGGCCGACTTGTATCTCTATATCCTTAAACGCATTTTCCTGGATACATCCTGCCCTTCTCAGGAGCTCCAGACTATTCGGCTAGAAGCGGTGACGAGGATCTTTCAATGGACTTCATGGGCTCGACGACCCTTGACAGCTCTAGAGATGCTTGCGGCGCAAGATGTCCAACGTCAACTACCACTTAGCGTGCCGATAAAGCTGTTACCCATCTCTCAGAGGTCCATCGACTTGCTCGAGGAACAGATACTCTATGCGCTCCCCTCATCACCACTCAAGCGGACGGAGTGTTGGCCCCAGTTCATCCAACATTGGTAGAATATCTTGAAAGCATCCAGGACAATGCAGATATCCCTGAAACTGTCAGGAAAGTCTACAGTCGTGAGTTTTTCGAGCTGACATTAGCAGAGATCTGTCTCGGCTATGTACTCGCAGAGAACTTTGCAGATTTTGTCAGTAATACTCAAAATATTTCACTAGCGATCGAACCGAACAAGGAGGCACCATTCTGTGACTACGCCGCTGTTTATTGGCCGGATCATTTTTTCGAATGTGGCAAAGACGATAGGCTCATACAAACAGTGATGTTATTCCTAAAGAAAGACCAGGCAATTACATGGTCGGAAGCATATTAAAACCAGCCATCCCTTACCATTGGTCACTTGACACTTCTCGAGAGTCGCATGTGCCGTGAAAGCGAGATATTCGCCGGCTTCCTCACGAAAGTTTTGAAAAAAGCCGTTGACCGCCGGTTGGCAGACCTAGGTGACAAGCACTCCTCCACGCTGACAAGCATGGCGAACCTCGCGTCAACGTATTGGAATCAAGGTCAGTGGAAGGAAGCGGAGGAGCTAGGGGTGAAAGTCACAGACAAGTTCGAGGGTGCTGGGACCGAGCATCCCTCCACGCTGACAAGCATGGCCAACCTCGCGGTGACATACATAAACCAAGGACGTTGGAATGAGGCAGAAGAGCTGAATGTGAAAGTCATGGAGACGAGAAAGATGGTGCTGGGACTCGAGACCCCTCCACACTGAAAAGCATGGCCAACCTCGCGTCAACGTATCGGAATCAAGGGCGATGGAAGGAAGCGGAGGAGCTGGAGGTGAAAGTCATGGAGACGAAAAAGAGGGTGCTGGGACTCGAGCACCCCTCCATGCTTACAAGCATAGCCAACCTCGCGTCAATGTATCGGAATCAAGGGCGGTGGGGATGGCCGCGTACGTGGATCAGAGATGGTGGAACAAGACAAAAGTGTTGCAGGTGAAAGCCATGGAGGTGGGGGAGATATTGCTGGGTCTTGAGCACCTAGCCACGTTGAGTAGCATAGAAATCCTGACTTAGGAGTAAATCACGGCCAATGCGACACTCATGGCCAATGGTTTTACTGTCCGGTTGCGGCCCAACCTCGAGTTTTCTAGGCACTGAAGTTACGCAAAACGGTCACGCGCACCACATCAAATTGGCTAAAGATCAAACAGGACACAGAGAGCAAAGTTCCAACATCAGTATTTGACAGACCGACGATATCCCTCTCATCGGGAGGTGACTAGCTCTTGTCTTGCTACAATACATCGTTTCTTATGTACCGGTAGGGTACTCCGAAGCCTCCAGACTCGACCCCACGCACACCCGGACATCGCGAAAACGCGACAATGTAACAGTAGGTGCTTCTGAATGTGCTAATTAAAGACTCGCGCTCAGAATGAAATTCTCACATCAGTTTCGGCTATGGTGCTGCCGCGAAGTTGCGAAATTTACGTGCATTGTAGTTACACTAACATCTTGGCAAAATGGTATCGCCACAGGGTAAAAGTGGTAGTGACACAGGCCCGTGATATAGCGCCTAGGCAGTAAAAATTTTCTTCCCTAGTGGCGATAGATCCCCCGAACTTCTTTCTTTAATATTTGCCAATATGAGCCTGTTGCCGCCATCGGAACTTAAGGAGTATCCATCTAGACAAGCCTTATTTGAGGACATCCAGACATACGCAGCAGCAAACGGATACGCGATTACTACTCAACGCTACAACGCTAAAGGCCATCTCTCCTTCACCGTCACCGTGTCACCCACCATGAACGCCCTTGACTACGTAGAATAACCTACAACGCCATCGGCAACGTTCTCGTCTGCTGCGGGTGTCATTCCGCCATCCCATCCAAGTGCATTACATCGCATTACACCACCGTCCATGCATACTCGCTTGCCATCCGAAAAGCCATTCAGCAATATGCTACCAACCGAAGAGCCACCGTCCTCTTCTCCGACTTGAACCGACGTCCCGATCGTCTCCAACCCTGCACTACTTGTCTACGTATGACGGCTTTCAATCTCACCGTTGCTCCCCACGTACCACCAATCACAGTTCGATGTCGAAACATACGAGTTCTAAATACAACGCCAGCACCCGGATGGGAGACTGTTGGTTTGACTTGGCCGTACTACAGCGGTGGAAGAACAGCGCCGTCACACCGTGGTGGACCGTTACCCATGTCAATCCTACCACCCACACCCCTACAGTTGTGCCTCAAACATCTGCAAGCATCAGACGGTATGTATTACTCTTCGGCGTCGTCCAGATATTGCTTGGGCGTTACCTTTAGTCGTTACCGCTGCTGATGTGAATAAACAGCAATGCCGGTCAACGGACAACACGGGCGTTACTTCCGGCGTTACCGACACCCCCAACATCAAGTCCAATACAAGCACTGCACATGAAAGTTACCAATCAGGTGATGGAACAAGACGATGACTGGAAGGACGCAGTGGAAGATGAACGTGCTGCTCATGCTGAGATCAGCGACCCGTGGCTTTACTACACCAAGTGACCAACCACATTTGAAGGTCGACCTCGACCTCTGATCATCATGACGGCCAAGGCCCCCTTCGCCTGCATCACCCATGACCACTGCCTAGGCAAGTGGAGGGGCCAGGAAGTTTTTTCCCAGCAGGATGATGAACGCAAGATCGTGAGGATATTGGCAGCAGGGCAAAGAATATTGCACCGTTGTTTGACGATATTGGATCACACGCCGTGGACGGTACGATACTGGATGAGGACGACATCTGAAGGTTGATGCTGGCGCAAGCCACTTAGACAATTCCAAATGAAGTCGACTGAGAAGAAATATCGCACGATCTGGGTGAAGCTGCTTACGTGCCTTTTTCGGGTTTGGTGACTTAGCCCGGAGTTGAACGATGAAGTCTTTCATCTGTCCATTAGGCCAACTGAGAAAAAGTCTGCGGAAAAGCTGGAAGCTAGTCAGCCAAACCGGCGAGTGGTGCCCAGACCCGGAGGCCGACACAGACATGGCAGAAGGTCGAGATGAATTGACGGAGTTGGTCTTCAAGCTTTGTATCAAGCTCTAGACATACATATACCCAACGGGAGACCCCAAAGATAGTGTCATCTATCAGTTTTCCGAGGTGATGAGTATTGGTACAACGTTCTTTCAGTTCAAACAATCCCGCGGTGGTACACCTATCCTAGCCGCACTCGGATACATCAAGCGTCTACTGCTGTTAGAGTTTGCTCTGCCCCGAAGAAGTTACCAACATCCCGGATGGCCAGGGCAAGATGAGTGGAACGATCACAGCAAACGCATGCACGATGTTCGAAACCAATACATGCTCATGGGCGGTTTCCATCCCCTCAGTGCTATCGTTCAACGACACTTCTATGCTAATCAGATGGCATATCGGCAAGGTGGGAAACTACTCCTCAACTTCAGTCCTGACAGTCGAATCTTATACTTCCAGCACAACAATGTGATCCCAATGCTAGCCTTTCGACGATGGATTCATGCTGTCATATTCGATACAGCGGCTTTAATGCCGGACCTTGTGTTTAATCACCATCCGACCTTCAATCTCGAGAGAATCTCGGACAGCATGACCGACGAAGAGAAAAGGTTCTCCTTTTTAAAGCATGCGGATAACGACTTAACAGACGAGTATCGGTGGATGGTTGATTGGGCCTTCGTACCGGGCAAGACGGAAAATGGGACGTCCCACGCTGCAAAAGGTATCTCAAGAAGGACAAACTCCCAACTCCCATGCGCAGACGACTCTCCGTAGGAACGTACCCGTCGACATCCACAACGGAGTTGCTAGATATGGGCTTAGGCTTAGGCGGCGGGAGCAGGAGCGGGGGCGGTTTGGGGGCGAATTATCAATAGAAGTGTTGGCGGGAGCGGAGGGGGAAGACTCGGGTGTAATGATAGCAATAGCTTCGGTGGGGCGGAGTGGGGGTGGCGGCAGTAATAATAGTAGTAGCAGTAGCGGTGGTAGTAATTGGAGTTTTTTTTTGCAATGAAATGGGGTTTAGTTTAAAAGCGAAATGAGAGGGGTTTTCGCGGGCTAGGAGGCAATTGAGTGGCATAGCGGGGGTGATTAGGACGGCAACAGCGGTGGTATCAATAGTGGACAACGGGTGGTTCGCAGTTTGGGGTGGAGTAGTGGTGTTTGGGGCTTAGGGGAGCCGCGGCGGGGGGCGATTGTGGTAGGAGGGGTAGCGGAGGGCTAGGGGGGCGGATGGTGAATTTTGTGGGAGTAGTAGTAGCAGCGGCGGGGGTGTGCTGGGGGTTGTAGTAGGGGCGATAGTGTAATGCTGCCAATCTCGCCAAACAGCGCCAGTCGACGCCACCGATCACCCATCCACACGGAAGCTGGCTGAGCCGAGGGAGGCTTGGGTTAAGCCTTGCTTTTAAGGGTTTCAGGTACGGGTTGAACTCCATCCGAGCGATGGGTGTTAGGGTTAGACAACTACTCCCGATTGGCTTTTTCCTGAATTGCATGAGAAATTTCACCTGCGTTGGCGGGTTTCGGTTCGTTGAGATGTCGCTGTTTTACCAAGCGAGTTCAGCTAATTATGGGGCTGCACGATTCCTAGTTGTCCGCAACAGTCTGCGTGGTGCGTTCCTGCAGGTATCCACAATCTCCAGGACCAAATGCACGGCTCCAAGACACCCCCACACCTATTCTACCCAACAACCCTGCGCCCCTCTAATCTTCTCCACACAACCTCCTCAAACCACTTCTTGAAATCCCCCACCGCCCATTCACAAAGTTTTCTTAACGCGGCTAGGACTTGGAAGATCCCATCAAAAGTATCAGTTCTGCCAAGGTGAATTGGGCCGTAGAGCACCTTAGATACCCCGGTCAGCATGGACGCATCCTTGATAAAGAGATAAACGACTCACCACTTCCCCTCCGCTAGCATCATCCCAATATCCCAAATATGCATCCCAATAATGTCCAACAATCGTCAAACCGGGTGTACAAGACCCCCCTCCCGTATCGCCATCCCCTCTGCGTTTTAAACAGCCACTTGCGGTCCAGATCCCCAATTGCACAAGCGGGTCTACACCATGCTGCCGTTTCACCTCTACATTCACAGCCACCGGCCTGTGACGGATATACGGATCAAGCGTCTGGTTGAGTGAGTCAGCTGTTATGTGGGCGGAGTCCAACCGGGACGAGGATGATCGGAGCGCCAAGATATAGTCGACCTTTTTGATTTGTATTGGGTTGTCGTTAATGTCCCACGGGGGGGAGGGAGACCGGTGAGATGGCGATAGATTCCCTAGAAATCACCATATTATTAGCCGAGAAAGACAAGAGGCGAGGAAGACATACACGCTCTCGACCTCCAGGCTTCGCCCTACTCCCGCCCACTCGACAGACAGGGCAAGCATCGGTAGCACGACCTTAGCAATCTAGTTCGATTCATGCGCGCCGTGGCAGGCGCAGTCCGCTGCGTCGTCGAAGATACTGACTACCCGCTCCCATAAGTTGTCTCTTACTTGTCATTGTAATACTGGAACCCGCGGACACGACACCTTACCCCCGTCTCTTCAACTCATCT
This sequence comes from Nothomitra cinnamomea, assembly GCA_022345685.2. Taxonomy (NCBI): domain Eukaryota; kingdom Fungi; phylum Ascomycota; class Geoglossomycetes; genus Nothomitra; species Nothomitra cinnamomea. The sequence continues at coordinate 3,319 of JAJDMX020000516.1, read as the reverse complement.
TCCAACAACGTCTTCCATCCTTCCAGTATCACCCGCTCGCCCACACAACAGCTATCCAACCGATCATGCAGTCCCAGCACCCCTTCAGGAAACACCCGGCCTCCAGCTTGGGGGGCTACGATGTGGATGGCAGGCCTGAAGGTCTTCATTTCAGTCCGCTGTTTGATGGGGGAGGAGGAGCGGGAGTAGTGTGTTTGAGAGGAGGTGGAGAAGGTGATCGAGGAGAGGGAGTGGAGCGGCGGAAAGGTGATTGGGGTGGGGGTTTCATCGGTATTTTGTTCGTAGTCGGAGAGAGAGCGGAGTAATGGCCGCCCCCGGTCGGGACCATTGGGAAATGGACTCTCGGGTAGTTTCTGTGGGTCTGTCAGGCTTCTTTTCGTCGGCGATCTAGAGCGAGATGGCGGCAACGATGTGGACGAGGGTTCGAAGCGGTCCGGTTGTTTCCGGCTCCTCTCCCTGCGACGGGTTGGGGATGCCATTGTCGGTATAGTTAGTCTTCGCCTCTTGCGATTGGAGATGTTCTGAGCGGGTAGATTGAGGCTACGTTCTTCTAGCGGTGAGGTAGCGCTCCATTTACAGGGCGTTGGGTTCGTGCTCCCGTCGCTACTGGAGGTCTGGGCGAGCCAGGCGAACACGCGGTTCGCTTTGATGGGGTGGAGACGGTGGGGCTGGTTGGTGGGACTCATCCGACACAAACGATGGAAAAGAGGACAAAATTGAGGCGAGTGGCGATGGTAGAAGCAATGTTGGAGTGCTGTGCTGAGAGATGTTGGTGACGCGGGTGTGGAGAGACGAGATGTTGATTTGCCAAGAAAGTTGCCACTTGTCAATCAAAACAACATATCAAATCCCGTCGCTTATGTAATAAGGTCTTGCTTTACCTATGGACATTTTTTATTCACCAAGATTACAGCAAATCCTCATGAATACTGTGTGCGTATTTCCTGTCACTCGCCGCTGGCACGAAGAAGTATGAAATCAAAGCCCAGCCACAGTTGATAGCAATCGCTGGATGCCCCGGGCCTGTCTTGGTGGGGCTGCGACACGGCCATTTAAGTCCGTCATTAGTTTGTTACCCAGCGGCACCGCACGCGCGCCACACCCGCCAACGCAGCCCCTGCATCGCGCCGAATTACAGCTCGAGTAAACCGGCGTCGGAATCAAGATCCGACCGCTGGATGTCGCACGGCGTTGTGGTAAAGCTGTTGTCCGACTGTGTGGTGATTTGGTGTTCGTCAACTCGCGTATCTAATAAAAAATGCGCTAAAATCACCGCCGGCTGAGCGAAAAGCCGACATCTCAACGACCCAAAAATTGGTAACTTGAATCAGCGTTTCACACCAGATTAACTGTAGAGTAAGCTGAGCAAACTTCCGTTTCAGAATTAAAATAAGACATCTGGTTCTCGCGCTGTCGTGACGTGGGGTTGACAGCGACTTTGATGGGGCTGACTCGCCTAAGAATAGAATGCTTACATAAATTGAGCAATAGGACTTGTGTTAGTAGCTTCTGTATGGTGTCCCTTTTCTGCCTGCCTGCCTTAAAGTTGTCTTGCCGAGCAAATCTGCAGTAGCGCACGGACCACCAACCCCTCCGAAGCGATTCAGCTGGCCCGGTGAGGCTGAACCGATGGTCTTACCACTCTCTCATCTACGGTCGCAGTGTGAACAGTCGGCCCAGTATACTACCGTGTGACTGCGCTAGCGACATAAACCTCTTAAGGTTAGGCTGTCTGAGCTGACTTCTGCGTCCATCATGGTAGGTTGCATCAGCTATTGAGCTTGAGCCCTCCGCTTAACATCTGACTGGGCGGGGCTAGTCCTCCATGTCCAGGGACTCTCCAAAGGAAGGAAATCTCTCACTGAATCAACCCGGTGTCAAGTACGTGTGTTTGTCCTACTCCCAAGGCTGCTCTAGAATGACGCCTGACCTTCGCAGCTCCATCACCATGCAGAGCCGAAATCCTCTACCTCATTCCGTCACTATGCACGGAAGCACCTTCTCAACAATCACCGCACATGGCGATTCAGCCATCTTCCAGGGGCACGTCAGCACCCAAGGTGGAAGTGTCGCCATTGGCAATAGGTATTACACGTATAATTATACCCACACCAACTCAGCTTTCCCGCCACTGGAGGAACCGCATGGCCAGGTGTCGGGGGGTCTAGAGGTGGTGCAAGATCAACAGAGCCACGGTAACCTTGCCATAGATACATCCCCAGGTGGGATTAAGTCTGCAAGTTCTGTTTGTAAGTATACAACACACGGTTTCAGCAGTACACCTGCCAGTATGGATAGAAGCTGAATTTGTCTCTTCGGTAGTCGTCCTCCCGTTTCCGAACAATCCGGATTTCGTAGGTCGTGAGCAGATCTTCGGGTTGCTAAAAAAGAGTCTCGCAGTGAATGGAGAGCGCCAAGGGCATCACTTCCAAGCACGAGCAGCGCTCTTTGGCTTAGGAGGTGTCGGGTCAGTATTCGTGTTCCACAGATCTTTTCAGGTGGTGCTGATGGACAATGTTGTCCCAGGAAATCCCAAATTGCTATCAAGTACGCATACTGGCTTCGGGGCGAGCACCCGGATACGTCTGTCTTCTGGGTTCACGGGAGCAACGTTGAAAAATTCCACCAAGCGTTCGAGAAGATTATGCGGGAATGCAGCATCCCAGGGGCAGACGATCCGATTGTAGACAAGCTAGCTGTCGTCAGAGAATGGCTTCGAGGGACACAGAGCGGCAAATGGCTGATGATCATCGACAATGCTGACGACGCGGAGATATACTTCCCGCCGTTGGGGGGTCCACGGAGAGACTCCAGATCTACCGGTCACACGGCTAGGCTAGTGGACTTCATTCCTGAATGCTCGCACGGATCCCTACTGGTAACAACACGGGACAAGATAGTCGGCAGTAAGTTCGCAAAAGGCCGCAGCAGAGATTTGATCGAAGTCAAGAAGATGACGAAGACGGAATCTGTTGAACTCATCAGGAAGAAGCTAGGCGAGGAGGGCGATCCGTCGACCGAAATTCATGAGCTCATGGAGCTCTTGGAATACTTGCCACTCGCTATGGCTCAGGCCACTGCATTCATACAGGAGAAGTCGCTCGCTATCCGCGAATACCTCGAGTTATACAAGGCTAGTGATGAGGTCAAGACGGAACTGCTCAATGAGGCATTCGAGACGATGGGAAGAGGTGACGACGTTCCTAATGCCGTCGCGACAACATGGATGATTTCCTTCGACCAGATCAAGAGGCAAAATCCCCGTGCGGCGGAGATGCTCTCGCTGATGACATTCCTGGACCGACAGGGAATTCCGAAG
>JAJDMX020000515.1:0-22553 GCA_022345685.2 Nothomitra cinnamomea | reverse complement strand
TAATCGTGAATCACCATGTCACGGTGGATTTAATCTCAGATAGGTACTAACTACTCGTCAGGCGCTGAAAGGAGTATGTGCAATAAGTTTGGTTATATATTAATATTTATTATAGGTAATTAGACTTATATATATTAATATGTAATTTTCGTATGCGTGACTCTAATTAGTGTTAAGTCGAAATACGGTTCGTGTAGTGGAAATTGCACGGGATTAATAAATATTAACAATACCCCATATTTATATATAAGGAAGGTTCCGTGTGTTGGTTAACGGGTTGAGCTGTAAACTCAATAACATTAAGTTACCGAAGGTTCAATTCCTTTTCTTCCTATTTTTATAATTATTTTTATATATAATATTTTTATTTAATCTAAAATATTATAGCTTAAATTATAAAAGAATGCGTTAGCTTAATGGTTATAGCATTGTGTTGTAATTTATACACAAAGTATGTAAGTTCGAGTCTTTCACGCGTCTATTAAGTTATAATTATAATATAACATAGCTATACTTTTTTATAAAAAGTTTTATAGTTTAATATTCTCAATTTAAATATTTAAACTAAATATTATATATATATATATATATATGAGAGAGATATGTATAATAATTTAATGAATAGTCTTTTTGTTTTAAATGAAATATATACTAATGGTTATAGAGTAGAGATTTTATATTTTCTTTCTATACTTTCTATATTGTGTGGTGTATTTGTTATTATTAGTAAAAACCCTATAGTATCTGTTTTATTTTTAATAGGTTTATTTTTAAGCATATCAATATATTTAATATTATTAGGTTTAAATTTTATAGGGTTATCTTATTTATTAGTTTATGTAGGAGCGGTTTCTATATTGTTTCTTTTTATTCTAATGTTAATAAATGTTCGGGTTTCTGAACTATTAAGTGCTAATAATAACACTATACCCTTAGCTATTATAATAGCTATATTCTTTTATACACCTATATATGAAATATTACCTTATAGTATAGCATCTTACATTAGTTACACTGAAAACTTAAATACTTCAATTAATGATATTTTATTAAATAATACGGATTATTTAAATAATAATAAATTTATAAATGATAAAGATGAAATAGCATTTGTAACATCTAAATTATGAGATGGTAATTTAGCAGAAGTTACACATATATCTAGTCTAGGAAATATATTATATACTAATTATTCTATATGACTAATTCTAACCTCTATTATATTATTGTTAGCCATGGTAGGTGCTATTGTTATAACAATTAAACAAAAAATTTAACATTTATTAGTATAAGAATATATAGGTTAAATTAGTATAAATTTAAATTTATAATTATAATAATAATAATAATAATTATTATCATCATCATCATCATCATCATCATCATAATAATAAAAATTAGTGTATTCTTACTATATAAGTCTAATAATTTTCAACGAAAAAATCTTCTTTTATAATATATATATATTATATTAGAAAAGTAATAAAAATATTCAAATTAAAGAAAAAAAGATTCTCCAACTAAATATTAATAACAATATTTCAAAAGAAACAAAACCTAATAAGGTTTCTATATTAAAAGGATCTATAACATTATGAACAGAAAGATGATTTTTATCATCAAATGCAAAAGATATAGGTACATTATATTTAATATTTGCTTTATTTTCAGGATTAATAGGTACAGCTTATTCTGTTTTAATTAGATTAGAATTATCAGGACCTGGTGTACAATTTATAGCAGATAATCAATTATATAATAGTATTATAACAGCACATGCTATTCTTATGATATTCTTTATGGTTATGCCAGCTCTTATAGGTGGATTTGGTAATTTTTTATTACCATTATTAGTAGGAGGTCCTGATATGGCATTTCCTAGACTTAATAATATAAGTTATTGATTATTACCTCCTAGTTTATTACTATTTTTATTTGCTAGTCTTATAGAAAATGGAGCAGGAACAGGTTGAACTCTCTATCCACCATTATCTGGTATACAAAGCCATAGTGGACCTAGTGTAGATTTAGCTATTTTTGCTTTACATTTGGCAGGTGTAAGTAGTTTATTAGGAGCAATGAATTTCATAACAACTATATTAAATATGAGATGTCCTGGTATCAAACTGCATAAATTAGCTTTATTTGGTTGAGCTGTTGTAGTTACAGCTGTTTTACTTTTATTATCTTTACCTGTATTAGCAGGAGCAATAACGATGGTTTTAACAGATAGAAACTTTAATACATCATTCTTCGAAGCAGCAGGTGGGGGTGATCCTATTTTATATCAACATCTTTTCTGATTCTTTGGCCATCCTGAGGTATATATTTTAATTATACCAGGTTTTGGTATAATTAGTACTACTATTTCAGCTAGTTCTAATAAAAATGTATTCGGTTATCTTGGTATGGTTTATGCTATGATGTCTATAGGTATTTTAGGTTTTGTTGTTTGAAGTCATCATATGTATACTGTTGGTTTAGATATAGATACGAGAGCCTATTTTACAGCTGCTACTTTAATTATTGCAGTGCCTACTGGTATTAAAATATTTAGTTGATTAGCTACATGTTATGGTGGATCATTACAATTAACACCATCTATGTTATTTGCATTAGGATTTGTATTTATGTTTACTATAGGAGGGTTATTAAACCACTTGGCTCTCCCTTTAAAGATCACCATATGCTGGGAACTTCTAACAATTATGCTACTAGGTCTTAATTCAATAACCCTAGTGAAAATGCATAATTTTGAACAATCAGCAGGTAACCAACAGATATTGTTTTTTAATAGTGTCTTAGTAGGTACCTCAGAGACTAAACGTGATCCTCATAATTCAATATGAGAAGATATAGTCCATGTAATAAAAAGTTCATTAATATTTTTTATTAATAAAAATTTAAATGTTATTAAATATAGCTTTAAAATTAACTCTAACTCTAATTCTAACCCTGATCCTAATTCTAATCCTAATTCTAATTTTGATACTAACTCTGATTTAACTAATCCTTTTAACTTTAGAAGTGATGATAGGTTAAAATCTATAAAACCTGTAACAGTTTATGATAGCTTAAAAAAAGATAGAACTATTATAGTAAAAAATGAAGGAGATAAATCTGGTGTTTATTTGTTATATAATAATATAAATGGTCATTATTATGTAGGAAGTACTATAAATGTAGCTTCTAGAATGAAAAATTATCTTAATACTCCATTTTTAAAAAGTGATAGAAATAAGAATATGCCAATTATTAAAGCTTTAACTAAATATAATAATTTAGATTTTACTTTATTAATTCTTGAATATGTTGAACCTGAGTATTTAAGTATTAGAGAAACTTTTTATATAACATCTTTAGTACCTTATTATAATGTATTAAAACAAGGTTATTCTAGTTTAGGTTATAAACATACAGAAGAAACTAAGAAATTGTTATCTAAATTAGCTAAAAATAGAACACATTCAGAAATAACTAAATATTTAATAACAAGAGCTTTAACAGGTGAAAACAACCCTTTCTATAATAAAAATCATTCAGTTGAAACTAAAATAAGAATAATTGAAGCTAATTCAGCTTATCCTGTTTATGTATATAATTCTTATAAACAACTATTAGTTATTTTTCCTTCAGTAGGAACTTTAAATAGAAGGATTCAATCAAATCATTATACATTAGTTAATGCTATTAAAGATGGAATATTATTTAGAGGAGAATGGTATTTAAGTAATTTACCTTTTAATATAGAAGATACACCTTTAATATCTGATATATATTCACAAGAGTGTGATGGATTAGTATTAGAAATTATTGAAAATAAACATATTTTAAAAGCAATATTTGTTTACGATAAAGATAAGAATTTTATAAAAAAATATGATGGAGTAACAGAAGCTGGTAGAGCTTACTTAGTAAATCATAATACTATAAAAAGATATGCTATTTCAGGTAAAAAAGATAAAGATCTATATTTTAGTTATGAGAGATTAGAAAAATTATAAAGTTAATGAACTTTTATTCGTAAGTGGTGTTATATTAGCTAATGCTTCTCTTGATATTGCTTTCCATGACACTTACTATGTTGTAGCTCATTTTCATTATGTTTTATCTATGGGTGCAGTCTTTGCATTATTTAGTGCATGATATTTTTGAATACCTAAAATACTGGGATTAGATTATAACAGATCATTAGGTAAAGTTCATTTTTGAATTTTATTTATAGGTGTTAATGCTACTTTTTTCCCGCAACATTTCTTAGGTCTACAGGGAATGCCTAGAAGAATTAGTGATTATCCTGATGCTTTTGCAGGGTGAAATGTAATAAGTAGTTTAGGTTCTATTATATCAGTAGTAGCTACTTGATTATTTTTATATATACTTTACGTACAATTAGTAAACGGTAAATCTGTATCAAGATATCCTTGATTAACACCACAATTTTATAGTGATTCATTACAAACTTTTTTAAGTAGAGCTTATAATTCTTTAGAGTGATGTTTAAGTAGTCCACCTAAACCTCATGCTTTTGTTAGTTTACCTATACAAAGTAGTTTTTATATTTAGGAATAAAACATTAGTAACAATATATTAATTAATTTTTATTAACATGTATTTAGTTATATATTAATAATATAATTAATATTATATATTTTTTTTTAGATAATTTTAGTATTATTGTTTTAAACTAAAATTATTTTATAATATAAAATAATCTTATTAGCTTAAGGGTAGAGCAGGATACTTCTAATATCTAGACCCAAGTTCAAATCTTGGATAAGAATATCTTTATATAATGTATAAATTATTGTTAATTATTAAAAATAATATATCTGTTTAAATAAACATAAATTTTAATTATTTATACATAAATGTTATATTAAACTGTATATATATATATAATATATACAATACAAGATGTCTTGTAATATATTTTTATTTAAGCCCTTATAGCTCAAAGGTAGAGCGGAATACTGTTACTATTCTTATAAATGTTCGATTCATTTTAAGGGCTATTTTTTAGTTTATCTTAGGTTATATTGCTATTTCTGCACTCAAAATTAACGCGTTGGCTTAATGGTTATAGCATTGTGCTACGGACACAAAGTATACAAGTTCGAATCTTGTACGCGTATATTATTTAATGTCGTACCTGTATGTATACTATAGCTATTATAAAAGCAAGAAAGAAACTAACTTATGAAAAAAATAATTAAAATAAAAAACTATACATATTTAAAAATAAAGGGATTTAATATTAATAAGTTAATTGCTTTATTAATATCAGGTATCATTATTTTTTGTCTTAAATATTATCTTAATTATTTTGGTTATGTTACAGATATTTCACTTATATTCATTTTTTTTTGTGTATTGTTAAAATCAATTACATTAGTTACAGTAGAATATATACGTGACCCTAACTTAAATATATATGATACATCAAGTAGTAAAATCTCTAGAAATGAACTTAGTTTCTTTATAAAAAACATTGATCTTTATACCAAATTATCATATAATTATAATAAATACAATAATAAAAATAAATATTTTTATTATAATGCTATTTGCTTTTATGATAAATAAAAAAATTATTAAAAAGTAATAAATTTATTTATAAGAGAAAATATTTATTTTTATATTCTATTATGATTATATTAATATATACTACTATCTATAAGTAAAACAAAGGAATTGTATATTATTAAACGATATATTGTTATATAATAAAAAATAATATTTTCTCTTTTCTTAAAAATAAACAAATTAATAATAATAATTAATTAAATAATTCTATGATAATAGTTATAGGTTTCCTATCTATTAATATATATTTTTATATAAAATAAATGATACAAGCTGCAAAAATTATAGGAACAGGTTTAGCTACAACAGGTTTAATAGGAGCCGGTGTAGGTATAGGTGTAGTTTTCGGTGCTTTAATATTAGGTGTTGCTAGAAACCCTTCACTAAAAGGACAATTATTTAATTATGCTATTTTAGGTTTTGCTTTTGCAGAAGCAACAGGATTATTTGCTTTGATGATGGCTTTCTTATTATTATATGTTGTTTAATTTTGTAAAAATTTAATTTTTTTACAAATTATATATTATATAGTATATTAAATATACAATATATAATTAATTAATTAATTAATAAATAATAAAGGATGTGTTATAAAGTAATAATAAATAAATTTAATATATTAAATTTAATACTTAAATTTTTATTTAAGTATTAAAAACATTAATTAAATCTTTTCTATATAAAAATTATACAACATCTTAAATTATCCAAATTTAAATTATAAAATGTTGGAGTATCAAATGTAATAAATTTAGATTTATTATTGTTTTTAAGAGAGATTGAAAAAAAAAGTACAAATTTTGTTATATTTACCCTCTATTATTTCAATTATAGAAGTAATACTAGTAACAGTACCTGTTTTATTAACTGTAGCTTTTATAACTATAGCTGAAAGAAAAACAATGGCTAGTATGCAAAGAAGAATAGGACCTAATATTGTAGGATACTATGGTCTTTTACAAGCATTTGCTGATGCTTTAAAGCTTCTTTTAAAAGAATATGTGTCTCCAACACAAGCTAATTTAATATTATTTTTTCTTGGTCCTATAATAACTTTAATTTTTTCATTATATGGTTATGCAGTAATACCTTATGGCCCTGGTTTAGCTATAACAGATTTTAATTTAGGTATACTTTATATGTTAGCTGTATCTTCATTGTCTACATATGGAATATTATTAGCAGGTTGATCTGCTAACTCTAAATATGCTTTCTTAGGATCACTAAGAAGTACAGCTCAATTAATTAGTTATGAATTAATTTTAAGTTCTTCTATATTAATAGTAATTTTATTAACAGGTAGTTTAAGTTTAACTGTAAATATTGAATCACAAAGAGCTGTTTGATTTTTAATACCATTATTTCCTATATTTATAATATTTTTATTAGGATCTGTAGCTGAAACAAATAGAGCTCCTTTTGATTTAGCTGAGGCTAAGATTTGGTCTCATTAAAGATCACTGTATGCTGGAATATCCTATAAAAATAATTACTCTTTTTCATGTAATTATATATAGGGCAATCAGCAGGAAACCAAAGTAATTTTAATTATTAGTAGGTTCCTCAGAGACTAAACGTGATCATCATATATAATTCAATATGATAAGATATAGTCCAAATTTATATGTAAATATAAAGTATGTTATTAAACTGTATTTAATTATAAATAATAAATTATACTATTTTAAGGTAATATATGATTAATTTATTATTTATATAAGGGAATCTGAACTTGTTAGTGGTTTTATGACAGAACATGCTGCAGTTATTTTTGTGTTTTTCTTTTTAGCTGAATATGCTAGTATTATTTTAATTTGTATATTTACTAGTATATTATATTTAGGTGGTTATTTATTAGATTTAAATTTTTTATATATGATATATATGTATATAATAGAGTATATTGACTATGAATCTTATATAAATATAATTAGTAATCTTAATAATGATAATTTATTATTTAATCCGTTAGAAGAAGGAATGTTATATGGTTTTATTCTAGGAATCAAAACTTGTTTTTTGATTTTTGTTTTTATATGAGTAAGAGCTTCTTTTCCTCGTATACGTTTTGATCAGTTAATGTCATATTGTTGAATTATATTATTACCTTTAATATTATCTATTATTATATTAATACCTTGTATAATATATAGCTGTGATATATTACCAACTAATATAATATTGTTTTAATAATTATAATAAATTAGTTATCAAAATACATATATATAGCCTAAACCTTATAGTTTTATTTGGTGTTACAAAATAACTAAAATATAATAATGTTAAATTAGAATTATATTTAATATAGTTATGGGTGGGATAGAGGGTATATGAGGGCTATAATTAGTGTTATTATATTATATACAATATATTATTTAAATATAATAATAATAATAATAATAATAATAATAATTATTATTATTATCTAAATATATAAATATATATTTATATATTTATTTTTTTATTAAGTATATGTTACTTTTATCTTTGTTACTTATACCTATTATAGGTATATTTATTATATCTATTAGTATGTCTTATGACTTTTATATAAGTATAAAACATATTAAATGTGTTGCTTTAACAACATCTATATTAAACTTTTTTGTTTCTTTAGTTATATTTATATTATTTGATTTTAGTTCAAATCAATTTCAATTTGTACAAGAATATCATGAAATAAATTCACTTGATTTTTATTTAGGTATAGATGGTTTATCTATATATTTTGTATTATTAACTACTATAATAATACCTATTGCATTATTATCTAATTGAAGTTCAATAATTGAAAATGTTAGATCATATATAATAATAATATTATTATTAGAAACTTTATTATTAGCTGTTTTTTTAGTATTAGATATATTATTATTTTATATATTTTTTGAAAGTATATTACCTCCTTTATTTATACTAATTGGATTATTTGGTTCTAAAAATAGAGTAAGAGCTAGTTTTTATTTGTTCTTATACACATTATTAGGATCTTTATTTTTATTATTATCTATTCTTACTATGTCTTCTATAATGGGTACTACTGATTTTGATGCTTTATCTAAAACAAACTTTAATTATTTAACACAGTTATTTTTATTTTATGGTATATTTATAGCTTTTGCTGTTAAAACACCAACTATATTTTTAAATACTTGGCTTTTAAAAGCTCATGTTGAATCACCATTAGGTGGTAGTATAATTTTAGCTGCTATAGTTTTAAAATTAAGTTTATATGGTATACTTAGATTAATATTACCTTTATTACCTAAAGCTTATTTAGATTATACATATATAGTATATCTTATAGGTGTAATAACTATATTATATGCTAGTTTTAGTACTTTAAGAACTATAGATGTTAAAGAACTTATTGCTTATTCTTCTGTATCTCATGCAGCTGTATATCTTTTAGGTGTATTTAGTAATACAATACAAGGTATAGAAGGTGGAATAATTTTAGGTTTAGCTCATGGTTTTGTATCATCTGGTTTATTTATTTGTGCAGGAGGTGTATTATATGATAGATCATCTACTAGATTAATTACTTTTTATAGAGGTATAGCTCAAATAATGCCTATTTTTTCTATTTTATTTTTTATGTTATCTTTAGGTAATTGTGGTGTTCCTCTTACTTTAAATTTTGTAGGAGAATTCATGTCTTTATATGGTACATTTGAAAGATTACCTTTATTAGGTGTTATTGCTAGTAGTTCTATTGTATTTTCAGCTGGATATACTATACTTATGTTTAATCGTATAGCATTTGGAGGATCATTATCTAAATTTTTCTTAAATAATGTACCAGATTTAAATAAACGTGAGTTTTTTATTTTATTAACTCTAGTTATGTTAACAGTTATAATAGGTATATACCCAGTTATTGTATTAGATGGGTTGCATTATTCTGTAACATCTCTTGTGTATTATAGTGGTTATTAAATATATTAAATATATATTTTGATCTCTTTTTTTTTAATAGAGATATAAAAAAATACAAAAAAAATATAAATAAAAAATAATTAATATTAATTAATTAATTTTTTGTATATTGATACATATATAAATATATCAATAGTTATATTTAAAAAACAATAAAAAAAATGAATTTGTCACTAATACTTTTTTTAATAGGAATCTTAGGATTCGTTTTAAATAGAAAAAATATAATATTAATGCTTATTTCTATAGAAATAATGTTATTATCTATAACGATTTTAATATTGATAAGTTCACTTAGCTTTGATGATATATTAGGTCAAACATTTGCTATATATATTATAGCAATAGCTGGAGCAGAATCAGCTATAGGCCTAGGTATTCTAGTAGCTTTTTATAGATTAAGAGGAAGTATTGCTATAGAATATAAATAATGTATTTAGCTATAATTGTCTTACCATTATTAGGATCAATAATTTCCGGATTTTTTGGTAGAAAGATCGGAGTTCATGGAGCACAAGTAATAACATGTAGTTCTGTAATAATAACTACAATGTTGGCCATACTAGCTTTTATTGAAGTAGGTTTAAATAATATACCTGTATCTATAAAATTATTTAGATGAATAGATTCAGAATCACTTAATATAGTATGAGGTTTTCATTTTGATTCTTTAACAGTATCAATGTTAATACCAGTATTAATTGTATCTTCTTTAGTACACATATATTCAATAGGATATATGAGTAATGACCCACATAATCAAAGATTTTTTAGTTATTTAAGTTTATTTACTTTTATGATGATAGTACTTGTTACAGCCAATAATTTTTTATTAATGTTTGTTGGTTGAGAAGGTGTAGGTATTTGTTCTTATCTTTTAGTTAGTTTTTGATTTACTAGAATAGCTGCAAATCAAAGTTCTATATCTGCATTTTTAACAAATAGAGTTGGTGATTGCTTTTTAACAATAGGTATGTTTGCTATATTATGATCTTTTGGTAATATAGATTATTCTACAGTCTTTTCATTAGCTCCATATTTAAGTGAAAATATTATTACTATAATAGGTATATGTTTATTAATAGGTGCTATGGCTAAAAGTTCTCAGGTTGGATTACATGTTTGATTACCTATGGCTATGGAAGGTCCTACACCAGTTTCGGCATTAATACATGCAGCTACTATGGTAACAGCAGGTGTATACTTATTAATGAGAACATCACCCTTGATAGAATATAGCTCTACAATTTTAATACTATCATTATGAATAGGAGCTATTACTACTGTATTTAGTTCTCTTATTGGTTTGTTTCAACAAGATATTAAAAAAGTTATAGCTTATTCTACTATGAGTCAATTAGGTATGATGATTGTTGCTATAGGTTTATCTTCGTATAATATTGCTTTATTCCATTTAGTTAACCATGCTTTTTACAAGGGTCTTCTTTTTTTAGGAGCTGGTGCTGTAATACATGCTGTAGCTGATAATCAAGATTTCAGAAAATATGGGGGATTAAGACCATTTTTGCCTTTAACATATTCAGTAATGTTAATAGCTTCTCTTAGTTTAGTAGCTTTCCCCTTTATGACTGGATTTTACTCTAAAGACTTTATTCTTGAATCAGCATACGGTAAGTTTTATTTTTCTAGTGTTGTTGTTTATTATATAGCTACTATAGGTGCTATGTTTACTACATTATATTCTGTTAAAGTTTTATATTTGACTTTTTTAACTAACCCTAATGGACCTTTAATTAATTATAAACAAGCACACGAAGGTGATATTTATATGAGTTTACCTTTAATTATTTTAGCTGTTTTTTCTGTCTTTTTTGGTTATATAACTAAAGATATTTTTATAGGATTAGGTTCTGATTTTTTTTCTGATAACAGTTTATTTATCCATCCTTCACATGAAATCATTTTTGATACTGAATTTGCTGTACCTATTATTTTTAAATTATTACCCTTGATATTTACTATTTCATTATGTTTATTATCCATAATTTTATCTGAATTTTTACCTAAAATACTTCTATTTTTTAAATTTTCTAGGTTTGGTTATAATATTTTTGGGTTTTTTAATCAACGTTTTTTAATTGAACTTTTTTATAATAAATATATAACTGGAATTATATTAAAATTAGGTGGTCAAACAACTAAGATTCTTGATAAAGGTTCTATTGAATTATTAGGACCTTATGGTTTAGAAAAAGGATTACTTAGTTTAAGTAAAAATATTGCTAGTTTAGACACTGGTGTTATAACATCATATGCTTTATATATATTAATAGGGCTTATATTTTATATAATAACACCTTATCTTTATTTAGCTAATAATAGTTTATTTTTATTAATTTTATTTGGTTTATTTACTATTATTAATAATAGTAAAATTACTAGTAACCCACCTAAACCTCATACTTTTTTAAATATATCTAAACAGAATAGTTTTGATTATATAAATTTATCTATTTTTATAGATAAAATATTTAATATAAAAAATATTATTGCTATTTTATTTACTTCTTTAATAATTTTTATTACTAGATTATCATTATTTTATTTTGGTTTCCCTGCTGATTTTTCATTTATTTTAATGAATGCATTCAAAGGTATCAAAACTATAACAAATTCTATAGGTAGTGATATATCTAATACAATTATTATGTTTGCTAATAATGGTGAAAACTATTTAAATAAAAATAATAAAGATATAGTACTTAAAAATATTCATCTTTATTTTATGGATAAAAATAAAATTGAACAATTCCAACAAGTATCAATAATTGGTCAAGCTAATCCTGATAATAAATGAAATCAATGAAAAGCTGGTATGAAACCTATACCAGGTTCAGTTACTCCTGATGTAGAGGATATGTCTTTTACATCAACTGAAAAATTAGAATGGATAAAATTTTTTCAAAAAAAGCGTCTAGAACTCTATGAAAATGAACCTATTATGAAAGAAATTAATTTAGATTTACTAGATAAAAAATCAAATATAGCACAACATAAAATAAAAGAACTTATTGATGCTAGACAAGGATTAGAACAATGACATAAATATGGTGATGCTTTTTGACAATCATCTCCTCCATATTCAGTAAGAACTACCCAACAAAATTGTGTTAAACAACTTATTGAAATTGATAAAGTTTTAGGTAGACCTACTACTGCTGATTCTTTATATATGACTGTAAAAAATCGAGAAGATTATTTACGTGTTAATAAAGCATGAAGCATAACATTTGATGGTTTTTATAAAGATCAATTAAATAAACCTTATTTCCCTGAAATTAAATATGATATATCAAAGATTATATATTATAGATAAGGATCACCTATGCAATAATATAATTAATAATAGTAATTTGCATTTGTTAATATATAAATATATAATTTTATTATATATTTATATAATATATGTTAATATTCTTTTTGTTAAAAAGGGGTTAAACTAAGTTGGTTAGACATTTCATTTTGGTTGAGAAATTGTTATGTTCGAATCATAATAACCCGAAAAAAGAAAGCTATTCTAATTAATTATTTTAAATAAATAATTATTATAGTAATGTAATGCTATAGTTGGTTTTATAAATAATATAAACCTATATTATTTCATATTATGTAAAAATTTAATAAATATATAAATTAAAAAAATAAGTCTTTTTTTTATATTTATATAACATATTGTCTTTTTGTGTCTATTTTTAGTATTTTGAAATCTTAAAAAAAAAATACTATTTATTAAAATAAATTAAGTTTAATTTAAACTTAATTTATATCGTGAATAATTTAATATATATATATATATATATATATATTAATAAATAATCTATTTCGATTATCAAATAGAATAAATATATTTATCTTAAATATAATCAATTAATATTTAACTAAACCTAATGCTTAATTTAATATTAACAAATTTTTATTTATATTGTGATGCACCAAAACCTTGAGGTTTATATTTTCAAGATAGTGCATCTCCACAAATGGAAGGATTAATAGAATTACATGATAATATTATGTTTTATCTATTAATAATATTATTTGGTGTAGGTTGAATAATGATTTCAATTATAATAAATTTTATAACTAAAAAAGCACCTATATCCCATAAATATTTAAACCATGGTACATTAATTGAATTAATTTGAACTATTACACCAGCCTTAATTTTAATACTTATTGCTTTTCCTTCTTTTAAATTATTATATTTAATGGATGAGGTAAGTGATCCTGCTATGTCAGTATTAGCTGAAGGACATCAATGATATTGAAGTTATCAATACCCAGATTTTTTAAATAATGATGATGATTTTATAGAATTTGATTCATATATAACACCAGAATCTGATTTAGAAGATGGAGCTTTAAGAATGTTAGAAGTGGATAATAGAGTCATTATCCCTGAATTAACACACGTTAGATTTATTGTAACTGCTGCGGATGTTATACATAGTTTTGCCTGTCCGGCTTTAGGTATTAAATGTGATGCATATCCTGGACGTTTAAATCAAGCTTCTGTACTTATAAATAGAGAAGGTGTATTTTATGGACAATGTTCTGAGATTTGTGGTATACTACATAGTTCTATGCCTATTGTAATAGAATCAGTCTCGATTGAAAAATTTTTATCTTGATTATCAGAACAATAATATATTTAATATATTATATTTAAAATAAAAATACTTTTTCTTCAATTTAACTTGATTTTAATGTATTTATTAAACTTTTTAATTAATAAAAAGTTAAATTATACTTTATAACCTTAATTTTTAATTAAATATAGATGCGTAAAGAATATATTAATAAACAGTATATTGCCAGTATCAAGATAATACAAAAAAAAGTAAATAATATGCCACAATTAGTACCTTTTTTCTTTATAAATCAAGTTATATTTGCTTTTATATTATTAGTCTTAATGATATATATCTTTTCAAAATATATATTACCTAATAGATTACAATTATTTATAACACGTCTTTTTATAAGTAAGCTATAATAATAAAAATTTTTTACCTGTATAATTAATTTATAAAATAAAATCTATATTAATACTATATAAAAGAAAATAAAGTCTAGAAAACATGAAATAAAAAGTAGACTACTAGTATATATTTTTTACTAATTACTAGTAATAAATAATATTGTATTAAAAAAAATAATAAAAAACTAAGAAAAAATAAAAATGCGTATATTAAAAAGTCATCCTTTGTTAAAAATGGTGAATTCTTATACTATAGATTCACCTCAACCATCTAATTTAAGTTATTTATGGAATTTTGGTTCTTTATTAGCTTTTTGTTTAGTTATACAAATAGTTACAGGTGTAACTTTAGCTATGCACTATAACCCTAGTGTATTAGAAGCTTTTAATTCGGTTGAGCATATTTAAAATCCGCAAGATGTGTTCATTAAACCAAGCTGTATGCTGGAAACTCCTAAAATAAAAAAAGTATTTAGTAAGAGTAAATAAAAATAATATTTCGGACAATCAGCAGGAAACCAATAGATATATTTACAGTGGTTTTACATTCTGTTATTATCTTAGTAGGATCTTCAGAGACTATACGCTTGGCATTCTATAACTTTAATAATAGAAATGATGATATAGTCCAATTATAATTGTAAAATTGTAAAAAAAAAGGTCGATTATCTATATCTTATAAGATATATGTTTATTACTATATATATATATATATATAAATATATTAGACAATAAAAATTAATAATAGAGTAGATAATCGATACCATTGATCATGCGTGACGTTAATAATGGTTGATTAATTCGTTATTTACATTCTAATACTGCTTCTGCTTTTTTCTTTTTAGTATATTTACATATAGGAAGAGGTATATATTACGGATCATATAGAGCTCCTAGAACCTTAGTTTGAACTATAGGTACAATTATATTTATATTAATGATGGCTACAGCTTTCTTGGGTTACGTAAATAGCCCCAAATGACATAAATTATTATTATTATTATTATTATTATTATTATTATTATTATTATTATTATTATTATTAAATTTTTAATAAATAAAAACAATGAAAACGAATAACGAATTACTAACAAAATTTTTAACAGAAAATAAATTAAAACCTGTATATATTTATGAAGATTTACATAAAGAAGAGACTAAAAAAATAATAGGAAAAGAAACTAGTAATCTTAGTGGTGTATATCTTATATTTAATAAAATTACTGGGGATTACTATGTGGGATCTGCTTCTACCAATAGATTTTATGCAAGATTCTCTAATCATTTATTATATTTTATAGGTAGTAAAATAGTAAAACTTGCTGTAAAAAAATATAAATTAAATAACTTTGCATTTTTAATATTAGAATTGTTTCCTGATATAGTAAATAAAAAAAATAATAAAAAATTATTAGATATTGAAGATTTTTATTTAAAATCTTTATTGCCTAACTATAATATATTAACTGAAGCTGGTTCAAGCTTTGGTTATAAACATACTGAATTATCTCGTATAAAAATGAAAAATAATTTTACTTCAGAACGTTTATTAAGCATGAAAAAAAATTCTAAACCTATAATATTATATAATTTAAATAATACTGTTTTTGGAGAATATACTAGTATAATAGAAGCTGCTAAAGATATTAATTGTGATCCTAAAACTATAAATAGAGCTTTAAAAACAGAAAAGAAAATGTTAAAAAGACGATTTATTGTTAAATATATTTATAATTAATAATGTATAATAATAATTTATGTTATAGTCCCACTAGTTTAAATTTCTATGCAATTTCTATAAAAAAATAGTTTTAATAACAATAAATTTTTATTAAAACAAGATTAAATTAATCTTGAAATTAAAGTGGAATAGTCCGACAGGATTATTGAAGAAAAATAATTTTTTTCTTTGGCAACATTAGTGAAAACGATCAAAGAGTTTTAATACTAGAGATCGTCAGTTATATAGATAATTGCGACAGACTGGGTCACTAATGGGTGGCTGAAATGCTGCTTAATGCACAGGCGAAATTTTTAGTCTATACAGACTAATAGAATATACGAATTCAAAGTTATTCTAGTTTTTTATTTTATAAGAAATAAATTTGTATGTACTGCCTTATGGACAAATGTCATTGTGAGGCGCAACTGTTATAACTAATTTAATGAGTGCCATACCCTGAGTTGGACAAGATATAGTTGAATTTATATGAGGAGGTTTTTCTGTTAACAATGCTACATTAAATAGATTTTTTTCTTTACATTTTGTATTACCTTTTATATTGGCTGCATTAGCTTTAATGCATTTAATAGCACTACACGATAGTGTAGGGTCAGGTAATCCCTTAGGTGTGTCTGGTAATTATGATAGATTACCTTTTGCTCCTTATTATATATTTAAAGATTTAATTACTATTTTTATTTTTATTTTAGTTTTATCCCTTTTTGTTTTTTATATGCCTAATTTATTAGGAGATAGTGAAAACTATGTTATGGCTAATCCAATGCAAACACCCCCTGCTATAGTACCAGAATGATACCTGTTACCCTTTTATGCTATATTAAGATCTATACCTAATAAACTATTAGGTGTTATTGCTATGTTTTCTGCTATTTTAATTTTATTAATTATGCCTTTAACGGATATGTCTAGATCAAGAGGTATACAATTTAGACCTTTTAGTAAAATAGCATTTTTTGTTTTTGTAGGTAATTTTTTAATATTAATGCTATTAGGTGCTAAACATGTTGAATCTCCATTTATAGAGTTTGGGCAAATATCAACAATACTATATTTTGTTTATTTTTTAATTATAGTACCTTTTATTAGTTTACTTGAAAATAGCTTAGTTGAATTATCTAATTATAGTAATACTATAAAACCACCTAAATACTTTATTAATTTAGTTTAATATATCAGTTTAAATTAATTAAAATTAATTTAAATTTTTATAAAAAAGGGATATGTTGCAGTTGGCACTGCATTTTGATTGCAGATCTTAAATATGGGGTTCGATTCCTCCATATCCTTATATATATATATATATGTTATCAAATAATAAAAATATATTAAAAATAAAACCAAAAATTAGGAAAAAATAGATTATAAAACATAATAGTAATGATTATTAAAATTAAAACCCCTTATTCTTTTTTAAATAAATAATATTCATAGAAAAAACCTAGGAGATTAATTCAATGGTAGAATAACCGTTTTACACACGGAATGTTAAGAGTTCAACCCTCTTATCTCCTAAATTCTATTTTAATATATTTAATGTATATAAAAATATATTCTTTAAATTTACTTAGTTTTTAATTAAGTAAATTTATTTAAATTTAAAGCAAAAAATAAAAATACAAAAAAAGTCTAAAATGACGAATTTAACAAGAAGTAACTTTCAAGCTCATCCTTTTCATTTAGTTTCTCCATCCCCTTGACCATTGTTTACTAGTATTGCTTTATTAACTTTAACTACTTCAGGTGTTTTAACAATGCATAGTTTTAACAATGCAGGGTATATATGATTATTGGCTCTTATAGCTGTAATTAGTTCTATGTCTTTATGATTTCGTGATGTAATATCAGAGGGTACTTATTTAGGTAATCATACTTTATCTGTACAAAGAGGTTTAAACATGGGTGTAGGTTTATTTATAGTATCTGAAGGTCTTTTTTTTTTAGCTATATTTTGAGCTTTTTTTCATAGTGCATTATCTCCTAATATTGAATTAGGAGCTCAATGACCTCCTATGGGTATAGAATCAATTAATCCTTTTGAATTACCATTATTAAATACAGTCATATTATTATCATCTGGTTTCACAGTTACTTATGCTCATCATTCTTTAATACAAGGTAATAGAAGTGGAACATTGTATGGTTTAGTTTATACAATTATATTAGCTATAATATTTACTGCACTACAAGGTATTGAGTACACAGTTTCTTCTTTTACTATATCAGATGGAACATTTGGATCTTGTTTTTATTTTGGTACAGGTTTTCATGGATTACATGTTATGATAGGTACAGCTTTTCTTGCTGTAGGATTATGACGTGTATTGGCTTATCATTCTACAGATAATCATCATTTAGGGTTAGAATCAGCTATATTATACTGACATTTTGTTGATGTTGTATGATTATTTCTTTTTATCTCTATATATTATTGAGGTTCTTAAATATAAATAAAAAAAAGAGACTTTAGTTTAATTGGCAAAACCTGTGACTTTTAATCACCAGTAAATGGGTTCAAATCCCATAAGTCTTATATATATATATCCATATATAACGGCTATAGGTTAATGGTAGACCGTTCGTCTTCCAAACGATGTGTGTCGATTCGATTTCGACTAGCCGTATTTTAAATATATTAAAAATATAATATACATTATATACATAAAATTTGAAGAGTTAGTAACTTAATAGGTAAAGGACTTTCTTGTCGAGAAAGTAGATGTCGGATCGTGGCCGGCCTAACTCGCTTATTATAAATAATGTATATAATTATTATTGTGTTAAGGAAATGTTGCTACAGGTATAGTAAGATATTTGCTAAATATTGTGTATATTTCACACTTAGATGTTCGAATCATCTCATTTCCGATTATTAATTAATGTTATAGATATATTTTAAGATAAGTGTTATATATATATATATATATATATATATATAACACTTAAAATAAAGAGCATAGTTTAATAGGCAAAATAGGAAGCTTCAAACTTCAATTTCTCAGTTCAAATCTGAGTGCTCTTGGTTTTTAAACCATCAATAATATATAATATATTAATTTTTATTAATTTGTACATTAAAATACATATTTTATATAAAGGTTCTTTTACTTAAGTGGTAAAGTGCGTTTTTGATAAGGACGTTATTCAAGTTCGAGTCTTGAAGGAACTATATAATTATATTAAAAAAATATATTTTATAATATAGAGAATTGACTGAGTGGTTTAAGGTGATAAGCTTGAGA
The DNA here is from genome assembly GCA_022345685.2 of Nothomitra cinnamomea. Classification (NCBI taxonomy): domain Eukaryota; kingdom Fungi; phylum Ascomycota; class Geoglossomycetes; genus Nothomitra; species Nothomitra cinnamomea. The sequence continues at coordinate 3,046 of JAJDMX020000515.1, read as the reverse complement.
CTTATTTGATCTAAGTAGATCACATCCGTTCGAATCGGATATTTTCTGTTTTTTTTTTATAAAATACGGGTTAGAGCCAGGTTGGTTAGGCGTCTCATTTGGGTTGAGAAGTTGTTATGTTCGAATCATAATAACCCGAAAAAAGAAAGCTATTTTAATTAATTATTATAATAGTAATGTATTGTACATAGATATGGAATGTATTAATTCCACACCCTTATGTGGGTAAGTATACAAAGAAACTATTATGGATATCTAGCTATATATCAAAGAGAGATTATTAAATTTGTGTTTTAAAATTTAAATAACACATGTACTCTTAGAGAAATTAAGTAATAAACGAAGTGAAATGAAATATCTTATTAGCTTCAGGAAAATAAATCAAACGAGATTCTATTATTAGTGTGAACAAAAGTAGAACAGCCTATGTATATCAAAATATATAATATAATATATTGTAATAAAAATAATATAATAATATTATTACTAAGATTAGGCCTTACTTTATGTTTCTATAAAGTAACATATAATCTATTGATATATTAAATAAGTAAAATGGGTTTAAACCTGTTTGAATACAGCAAAAGGGGAACCTTCCTCTAAGGCTAAATATGATATATAAGCAATAGTGAATAGTACCGAGAGGGAAACATGTTGAAATAGTAGTTTTATAAGCAGCTCAAGTAAAATTTAAATAAATAATGAGAGCGTACCTTTTGCATAATGGGTCAGCAAGTTAATATTAGATGCGAGCAGTAATGCCTAGTTAAACCGATTATGATATAATAAATGAGTATCTAAAATTAGACCCGAAGCCTGGTGATCTTACCATGATCAGGGTTATAAAAGCCCGAACGGGTAAAATACAAAAATGAGCATTTGTAAAAGCCCAAGTAGAAGTGAACCTTCTGCTACAAACCATCAAATTGCGGGAAACTCCTAAAGCAATCTTAACTAACCAAATATAGTAATATAGTTTGGGGCGCAGGTAATGACTCGCGATATAGTAAAATCAAGATTGATGTACGAAAGTAAATGGACAATCTGCAGCCAAGCAGCATAATATGGTGTGCAGTTCATCGACTAAACGTTGGTTGGCATTATAAATATAATAGTGCTTTAAATATAGTCAGGCCTCTAGTGAAAGCTAGCAGGATAATATAGTTTATATTTTTTTCCTTTTAAAAAATAATAAAATTTTCTATCTAAAAGACTAAAAAAAAGATTGTACTTTAAAACAAATAAACATGAAAAACAAAAATATATTTCAAAGATTTTTTTCTACAGAATCAAAAATTAATCCTAATCTTAATTCCCTTAGTTTAAAGCCAGAAGTAAAGTATATTAACGCCGATGCTGATAAAGTAAATATTTTTGCGGAAAATCGTAATAAAATAGGGGTTTATCGTTGGATAAATAAATTAAATGAAAAGACATATGTTGGAAGTTCAAATAACTTAAGTGTAAGGTTTTATACTTACTATAGTTTACGTTCTTTGGCTAAAAGTAATAGACCTATGGAACGAGCACTTTTAAAATATGGGTTTTCTAATTTTAGTTTAGAGATATTAGAATATTGTAACTTAGATAATTTATTAGAAAGAGAACAATACTATTTAAATAGTTTAAACCCAGATTATAATATAGTTGAAACAGCAGGATCAACTTTGGGTTATAAACATACGGAAGAATCTCTTAAAAAAATGAGAGATTTTATTTTGAGTGATGAAGTTTTGGCTAGAAAAAGATTAGCTACTGAAAATGCTACTTCTTCAAAAAGAATTTCTATTTTAGTTAAAAATATAAAAACAAAAGAGTCAAAGGAATATAAAAGTTTAACTGAGGCAGCTTATGATTTAAAAGTATCTAAAACTGCTATAAGTCAAGCACTTAGAAATAATAGAATATTAAAAAAATTATATCAAATAAGAAGAAAATAAATATAAACTGTGTTATCTGTAAATGGATAGTAAATATACTATTTAAGGAGAAAAATCTCAGCTCTACCTATATTAGGTAAAAGAGATAATCCGTATCGTTGTAAAGATATCCGATGAATTGTGGTAAGTAGTGAAAGACAATACTGACCAGGATAGCTGGTTTTCCGCGAAACCTATATAAGTAGGTAATTCAAATAACATCTTAGCAGGTACAGAACTGTGATCTCAGACAACTTGTAATTATTTTTAAATAAAAATAACACGCTTTGTATACATCGGGGGATCGTGAAGATTTTATCGGTGAGTATTTGCACTCGGAAGGGCAAAGATGAATATTGAATAATCGGACATAGTACGATAAGGTTGTATGTCTAAAGGGAAACAGCCCAGAACAAGAGTTAATAAGGTTCCAAAATTATTGTTAAGTGAAATAAAGGAAGTTTTTATCGTATACGACCAGGAAATAGGCTTAGAAGCGGCCATTTTTTGAAGACCTCGTAACAGAGCACTGGTTCAGTAAATTATATTTACATAGGTAATAGCATCGAAAATTTAACGGATCTAAACAATATACCGACACCTTGTCCATAAATATTAGTATGTTTATACTATATTTATGGGGTAGCGGAACGTAGGGCAAATCTTAGATTTTTTCTTTTTAAGATTAAAAATTAGATAACCCTAGTGTTAATGCTGATATGAGTAACGAAAAAGGGATTTTTATCCCTCGCCTTAAGCTTATGGTATTTAATTAAAGTAACGGCCTCTAAATTTACTAACCTAAAGGATAAAATGATGAGAAAATCTTGTTTACATAGTAACAACCTTTGTTATAAAGTGACAGAGTGTTCTGGAAAAACAGTAAACATTATATAACCGTACCTAGATACTACCTCAAGTAAGCTAGTAGAGTATACGAAGGCGTTTGAGTTAACAATCATTAAGGAACTCGGCAAACTAACTACCGTAACTTCGGGATAAGGAGAGCCATTCCTCCTGATTAATGTCAGGTAAAGAAAAGGAAGCATAGAATAGTGTTGTACGACTGTTTAATTAAAACAAAGCACTTTGCAATAAGATAATAAATCAAAGTATTGAGTGTGATT
>JAJDMX020000514.1:0-22605 GCA_022345685.2 Nothomitra cinnamomea | reverse complement strand
CATCCTGACGCATGGATCACTTTGTGGTCCGTGCGGCGCAACTCGGGTCGATAATCAATGAGAATGTCGCTCTTGAGGAGTTTACTTGGTCTGCGTTGAGAGTATAGCCCTAAAGTAGGTTCAACTATACTTCCTCTCTCAATGCGTGTTGTGAATATGTTTGAGTTAATTACCTGTTCATATAGCCGTGACTGCTGCTGCTGCAATACTATCAATCGTTGTCACTCTTCTTGATGAAACCTCTGCAGATCCTCCTTTACATTTGTCCCCATTCTTGCTGCTACTCACTCTACTTCTGTTAATGGCATCTGTAAGGCCTCAGCTTCATTCACAATCCCGGAGTTACGCTGATTAATACCCTCATAGTTGAACCAGGACTGCAGTCGAACTTCGGCAAATCGACTCTAGTGCTGTTGCTGTTGCTGCAGTGGAGTACCATATAGGCCAGGAAGCTGATGCACCTTAATGCAGTGGTCATGTATACGGTGGTTACTATGGCATTTGAAGTTGCAGCCTGGTTGCAAGCAATGGTATCTATCTTGAAATGGGAATCCTGGGTGTAGTAGACTGCCGTCAGGTAGAGGATGAATGTCGACGTTATGCTGAGTTACTGGCTGGTCCTTGAAGGGGGCTATGAGAGCCTGACAAATAGCTGCACTGAAGCGATGATATGGTAAATAGGATAGATGGCTAGGTAACGTGTGGAAGGAGACCGCGGACTTGCAAGGCAAACAGATGATGATATTGCTGCTCATAGGACTAAGCTGAAGAATGGATGGTAGCTGTGATGTGAACATCTTGTATAATATATAGGAGGCAAGCAAATTGATTAATGATTAGAGAGGCAGTAGCAGTAAAATAATTGGAAGGAGGAGAACGCGAACATCAAAGTGACGCGACCCTCGCGTTGACGCGCTTGGCCGCAAGCCGAAGCGTGTGGCGAATTGGAGGTCGCCTACCGACGCACGGATCACCCTGGAGTCCGTGTGCCGCAACATGACCCAAGGTGCGGCAGGAATGTCGCTCTTGAGCATTGTGTAAAAAGAATAAAAAAGAAAGGCAACCACCGGAGTGCGTAACACTCCGACTGCCGAAAGTGCGGTGAGTTTCTCACCGCAGACTGCCCGATTCACCGATTGTCTTACCCAAAAAGAAGCGAAAATTCCAAGTCTCCTGATAAGCCATTCACGACGAAAGCAACGTATTATACCTGCTAGAGGCGCATGTCTCACCCCGGCTCCAACAGCAGAGCCAAAGCCTCTGCCCCAGATCCATCCCCGCTGATGATCGCAGACGCTGCAAGGACAAATTCCACAACGTCCCGCCACGATGAATTCCACAACGTCCCGCCACGATGTTGCGACAAGGCCGTCTCCCTCTTCTCGTATGTGCGCTGCTCGTTGCGTGTTGTCGCGCGCAATCGGGTGCGCTTGGGTTTACTGTCATTTTTTCCACCATCGCAATCGGCTCGCCAGTGCTGATAACATGGCAAGGGGGAAGTCCGTCGGCCGGATACTCGCTCTTCCTGGTGCAAGGATCGCCGACCAACCTGGTGACTGTGGGGACAATCGTCTCGAACATCAACGCGAATTCGTTTACATGGACACCCCGTGCGTAATTTATCCGACCCCTCCCCCAAACTCTCTTTCGATTTGCTTCTTCTTTCTTGTATCTCGTTCAATCTCTGTCTGTAACTACACCTGCTGACGGGGCGGATACCGTGTAGCGACGAGCCTCACCCCAGGGAATGACTATGCGCTCAAGATCGGATCTGGAACCCTCGTTAATTACTCTGATCAGTTCTCCATTGTTGCTGGTACGGCGTCTAGCCCAAAGAGTACAACACCGTCGAGTACTGCCGCGCAACCTCCTAGCACACAGCTGCTCCCAAGTCCAACATCGACCTCCGCATCAGTTACGTCGTCAACCACGGCACATCCCACCCAAGGCTCGGGGAGCTATGCAACAAAAACAGGTTCTTAACTGACAAATCCTTCCAGATATCCGCCTCGCTGACGCAACGGAACAGGAACTGTCTCCCCAACCCCTCCCCAGACCAGCAACCTCGCCAAGGCCGGAAGCGTAATCCTCACCGGGTCCTGCGCCGTACCGACCTTCACCTCCCTCACAAATCCCAACATCCTCTATGTCTGGCTCGGCTGCTCCAACGACCAGCCCTCCTGCTGTGCCTTCCCTCTCCCCTCCTTCGGCAACAGCACCTCCGAGACTGGCATCCCCCTCAACTACGGCGAGCTGACCAACTGCCCCGCGGACTACACCACCACCAGCCGGGCCTGTTGCCCATCGTACGTTTCTCCTTCCGCCTCCTTCTCCCTACCTAGCTCTTAGAACCTTTGCCCCCTTCCCCTTTGCTCACATCTCTCTTCTCCAACTGAACAACCGCGCCAAATAAAAAAAGAGGCTGGTCCATCTACACGACCCTCCTCGGTGCCCGCACCCCATGCTTCACTGCACCCCCGATCCCGCTCCTCCTCCCCACCAGCCTAATCGCCAGCGCCAGCGCCACCGCCGTGTTTGCGACCATCATCCTAGACAAGCTCTTCACGCTGCAATACCCACTGCACTCCGCCCCGCCTCCGCCCGCTCAAACCGGGGGTCTCAGCACCGCGGCTAAGGCTGGGATCGGGGCCGGGGTCGCGGTTGGGGTGATCCTCGCCGTCCTGGCCGTCGGTTATGTGGTCGTCGCGCGACGGAGACGGAGTCGGAGAGGCGAGGGAGGAGCTCCGTCGCACGGCTCGAAAGAGGAGTACGCGTCGCAGCCCGCGGTGGCGGAGCTGGACCCGCAGCAGCAGCGGGGGAGGCGGGTGGAGCTGGAAACGACGATGCAGCAGACGAGGGAAGGGGTGGTGCACGAGCTGCGCAGGGGGGAAGAGGATGGCCAACTGGTGGAGCTGGGGACGGGGTGAATTCCGGTGGTGTATGTGCCTGCCATCCTCTTATGGGCGCGGCGCTATGGAGACGCTGAGGAGGGTGTCGCTGGTTGGGCCTCGTTTGGGACGGCGAGGCTTTCCCTCTCGCTTCCGTCTAACCTGCAAGGCACCCGAACATTCCCCGTGGAGATGAAATGTATATCTTTTGTAATTATCTTGAAAATAGACCGACCAGTTTTAGCTTGTCATGGATCGATGAAAAAGTACTGTAGAGAACTGACCAAAGTGGTCTTTGAGCCAATCGACATGCTTCGTTGATAAGTTGACCGCTTCTTCGGCAGACAAGGGAAGAGCTAACGTCGATCACCGGGAAGTTGATCACTACTGGGAACTTGATCAATAAATTGACTTTCTACGAAAAGCGCGGGATTACTACGATACAGTCCCCAATACCATCATCCTCGAGTTCTATCAGTCCCTCCTGCTCTATGTCAATATGATATGGTGATGGACTTTGATAAGTTCTTCCCATAGCCCGTGTTCTTGCCCTCTTGGTAGTCCCCCCCTGGCCTCCTTCTGAAAGGTCTAGCACCTCTCCAATATGACGGGGCTCCTTTCCAGGCACTCGCTTCCACTTTCGAGATGCTGCCTCTTGCATCTTTTTACTTTCTGCCCGTAAATCGTTGCATTCAGCTTCAGCAATAATCGCTTTAGCATGAAAGGTAAGAGCAGCTTTGGCGATTTTTTTCGCAGCTCTTACAGGAGCGGAACCTGGATCTTGAAGGCGATTTTCGAGCTTCTGTATATCGTTCTGGTTACGTGGAGTCTGAATAAGTACTTGCGAGGTTAAATTTGCCGGTTTTGGTGATGCTAGTGGTGGTAGAGCAGGTAAGCGCTTGAGCGCTTTACTAGGATCAAATGGAACAATTCCAGCCTTGCGAAAACCCGACTGTACATTCTTCTTGGTAATAGCTTGAGGGCGGATCTCATTGTAAGTCTGTAAAAACTCTGTTTTAGGGAATCGGTCACATCCCAGCTGTAGTCGCCTTTCCATTGCCCGACGAAAATAGTGTTTTAATGGCGAAAACACTGCAACATCGAGAGGCTGTAATATATGTGAAGCATGAGGTAGTAGACAGAGCAAAATAATTCGTTTCATAATGCAGAAGTCCTGGAATTCCGGTGTTACATGACTTTCATGTCTAGAATTAGGAACCGATAGCTATTATCTAAAGGCCGTGTTGATGGTTCAAAGTGGTTTTGCAACTACCAAAGTCCTAGTGCATTGCTTGTCCAGTCTTTTGGACTTGTTGTCACTACCCAATCTTGTGGTGTACCTGCTTCAAACCAGTGATGTTGTAGATATTCACCTTTATAGATAATCATAGGTGAAATCATATAGCCAGTTGCAGAAACACATTCGATAGATGTCAATAATTCGCCCTTTTTAGCCTTAACTCAGTGTCCAGTTATCTCCAGTTGCTTGTCTATAACCACATAGTCCCTCTCATCATCTCCAAGTATAAAGCCGGTCTCATTGATATTGTATATATTGCGTGAAGTAGACTTATACTTCTCAAAGTGCTCATGGTACTGACAAACTACTCTTTAAAGGTTTCCGAAGTACAAGTTGCATGTCTTGGTTTTTCAATAGATTTTACAAGCAGCCTCTTCATTTCTGGATGTTACTTGATAAACCTGGATGACCAATTGACGCTTGTAAGATGTGTGGAAATAGTGTCGCGCCTTGAGCTGCTGGCATGATTAAGAATCAGGTATTATGCTATTTCCCGAAGCTTCTCAGGCCGAATCGGAAACCCATGGCTATACTATTCCTTCATTCACTGGACCAGAGCCTCTTCTTCAGCCACAGTACATGCCTGGTAAGTTACATGTAAGTCCTGGCGGGATTGACCACCCTTTAGGCGATAAATTAATGTAGAGAATGGGGTGCTTGTAGCCTGAGAAGCTGTACAAATAGACTTGTATTTCTGGCTTTTTAAGCCATTGAGGGCCTTCTGGATATTGGCTTCACAATTCATTAGAGTTACAAAGGTGTCGCTTTGTCATGGTAAATTTTATGGGAGGTAGAAGGTTTCAGATCGCTTCTGGATTTGGCAATGATCAACTTCCCGGTAGCGATCAACTTTCTAGTAATCGACGTTAGTGGTAGAAAGGGAGACTGTCACTGGTTTTGTTCCACCTCAGAGTGTAGGGCCTAGCGCTGCCTAACTATTCAAATTAGACTCTCTTACTCTCTCTGATAAAGTTATGGTTGAAGGCACTTTCCAATCTGGCTTAACAAAATATCTTGTTTTCATGCCTCATCCTTATGTGAGCAGGTCAACGACACACAGTAACAGGCAAACCCCCAAGTCAACCAATACTGGCAGAACGTGACCGTATGAACAATATCTTTTAGGGTATTTGTTGCTATAAATATCTTTTCAATTGTCTACGTAGGAGTAGAACCCATCAGCTAAGCCATCTCATCAAGAGAGCAAAAATACTCTAATGCTGTCTAGAGTGGCCTGACAACAATACAACAGCTTATATCGCTGTTGAAATCTGACTCTAAGGTGGAACTGAAGTCTTCGAAGCTGCTAGGAGTTGAAGAGGGGGCTCAGGCTCATTTTTGTGCACAGGTGACCCATGCTGTGGGTCTTGAGGGGGAGGTGGCACTGGAGGTGCAGTTTGCTCCTGGGCCTCATCTATCATAATACTGTCATTAGCTACTATTTTCTTTCGCTTCCTTGAAGCTTTCTTATTTTTTTGCTGATTATGAGAGCGCATATCATCATTATCTGCAGATAATATGACCAGATCTGTAAATGCAGTGGAAGCTGCCTTATTAGTTTTCGTAGTAATGAGTTTCCAGTCTCTTTCACTTCTCCTTGGGTTTGCCTGCTTAACTATAGCATCTGGGAGTATTTTAGAGTTATGAGGCGTAGGAAAGGTAGTAAATGTTGCTGGTTTGGGTGGGGTATCAAGTCGGATTAATAGCTGATGAAAAACAAAGACAGGACTGAATAGAATAAGGCCGGCCTTCTTAAAGCCAGATAGGATATTTCTTTTGGTTAGAGCTTTAGGCCATGATTTAGCATAGATCTTCATAAAATCAGCCTTTAGAATGCGAATGTCGCTAAGTCTCAGGTGGTTATCTATTTTGCAACAAAAATAATGTTTCAGAGGTACAAATACCGAAAGGTCTAGAGATTGCTGTATATGAGAAGTATGAGCCGGAAGACAAAGTAGGATAATACGAGACTCCTGATAGAAAGATATAAAGTCTACAGTTAAGTGACTGCTATGTCCATCAAGAATTAGTACTCTGTGCTTTCCTTTCGCTTTAGCCTAAGTATTCGGCTCAAAGTTTCGTTTTAACTGGTTTAGGCCTAGAATATTACTCGTTCAGCCTTTAGTTGATGTGGCAGCTATCCAGTTATTAGGTACTGAGTTTGAAATCTATGTACTTTGCAAGTTTTCACCCTTGAAGATATTAAAAGGTGGTATAGTTGTTCTATCTACACATTTATATTCTATAATAGTTAAAGCTTCACCACGTACACCTTTGCCTAAATACCCAGTAGATCCTTGTTCTTTATTAATAATAACTTAGGTTTTAGCTGTAAAGCCAATGCAAAATCCTGTTTCATCAATATTGTAGATGTTATATGGTTCTGGATAGTGTTCGTTAACCATATTATGATAGATATTAAACCAAGTTTCTAAGTTCTCTGGCACACAAGTATTATGTCTAGACTGTTCTAGTGGTTTTGCAATAATGGACTGTAGGTTACTGTGTCATTTTAGAAAGTGGTGGGGTCAATTATAGCCAAAAAGTATTGCTGTTGCCGATTTGTGTTACCCAGTGCCCTCTCGTGCAAATATGATATGTTGAGCCATATTGTAGAGAATATTATAACGAACAGGAAAGCCATTAGCAGACCAGTGATGGTCTCACGTAATTAGGGCCTGCTCTCCCTTGGGGGACACAGTATAAATAGTTTTGTGTGTAGTTGAGACTTATGGATAGCCTTGAATGTGATGAGCAAGGGTGGACTTAGTGATATCCCAATATTTAGTAGCTGCCTTAATTGATCTGAATATTTTGACTTGAAAGTCCTTTATCACACGAACTATGCATTCTTCTTCATTAAGTCCCGACATTATTGATTTGGATATGGTATTGGTTGTTTATGGTAAGTTTAAGGGGGGCAATGAAAATTTGGCTCACTTTGCAAAATGGCTCGCTTAATAGGTAGTACTTCTACTTCATAGACAAGTAAAGAATTATTAAATATTATTGAGGGCTTCAATAGAGCCGCACCACTGCCTGGTGCCTATTTCCAGCAGAAAAGTGTAGTGCCGTCCTTTTGTCATCATCCTTTACCCCCATGTCTGTCCCTTGTGACACTGCATAGTGCAATCCAGCATTACCGAATTTATCTTACACTGTTGGGTCAGTGTTGCGCTCAAGCAAGAGGCTAGCAATTTGAACACAAGAATCTAGGTCGTCATTTTGGACATTACTTATGCAAGCATGCATCAGTGAAGTGGTGCCCACCGAGTTGTGTGAGTTGATATCAACATTTTCGATATTGAGTAGTCTTTGCACGATAGCCAAACAGCTCAACAATGCTGTGTCATGCAAAGGCAAGTAGTGAAGCCAGAAACTCTTTCGTTCAGAATGCTGTGTTAACACCCGTACCTGGAAGACACATTCTAGTACCTTACGATAATTGCAGAGGAAGTCAAGAGCATGGTTAGATATTTTGTCCTGAAGGTCATGTTGTGTAGATTGCTCTTTTATCTTAGCAACCTATGATTGTCAGACATGTGTGACTAATAAAGAGAAGAATACTCAAGTAGAACAGATTTATGCAACTTTTTCCAAATTAAACCTGGTGTCGAGTCGTCAGCCTCAAGACAGCCTTTATCATCGTAGCCCAGATTTCAATTGTATTGAGAACCTCTGGCCGAAATCTCACTCTCTTTGCTTGAAAAGTCCTCTAGTGATTCTTCAAAGTCTTCTGATAGTGTTTCTGGCTATTGGTACTTCGTAGCTCGAGGCGGCTACTTCTTGGGGGCTTTCAGCTTAGTAGGTGGTTTTGTGGCCTTCATTTTTGTTGTCTTCACCTCTGCTTCAACTACCACATCTCGTAAAGTAATTATAGAGACTAGAAGATGCCCTGTGAGGGCCTTACACTTGTCTAATTTTCACTCTAATCAGTTGCTTAAGATTTTTTCTTTTATTCTGTTACTTTTGCACAAAATTGTAACCTGTGCTGCCAATTGCTTACTTGCAGCCATAGGATCATGAGCATATTTTGTGCTTGAGCACTCAATGGCCCGGCCAGAACTTTGTGATTAAATACAGCATTAAACTCTTATAATAGTTGACTATTAGGCAGTAAACTTCCAAATTCGAGCAATACCTATTGTGGTAGTTTTGGAGGGGTTTCAGGACTTGCAGCTACTGTTAGGCCATGTCAAAGCACTTTGCTTCAATTTAATGGAATTAAGCTAACTTTTTTCCATACAGCTTCAATATTTTTCTTGATAAATGCTTTTGTTCTTACAAGAGTGTAAATTTGAACTTATTCTGCTTTACTGATTTGTTTAACACTGTTACAAGTAAGTCAGTTAGTTTCTTGTCTATGGTAAGTTGATAAGGGCCTGAAAATAGCTATATTGACTAGTTATGTCAGGTATGAACTATGACACAATATAATTAATAGTGTAATTTTGTATTTAATACAGTGTGTAATAAAATTGCCTTTAATATGACTATTATGGTTACTACAGATAAGAAGCTGTTACTTTTCACTAGTCTTTTCTTAGATTGCAAGCTCAAAAATGCATTTCAACTTCTCTAAACTATACTGATTACTAGTCCAACCCTTCATACTAACAGACTATTGCCAGCTATCTGATGTATTTAAATCAATTCAGTTTATATTTATATATTTTGCTTTTATGATAACTAGTAGCAGCAGAGATAAGCTATTAGTACAAATGTATTTTATAATAGAAACCCATTTCTATTGCCTTGGTTCAGTTTTATATCGAGTTCATAAGATTACATCAATGATAACATAACTGTATTAACTTATTTCAATAGCAAATTTGGTCTTATTCATATTATAAATATTTTTGTTAGTAAAGCAAAACTTGTGATACATGTTACTAAATATATTAAACCATTCATATAATACTTCTGGTATAGTATTCTGCTATCTAGAAATATTATTTGTAGCACTAATAGAAGTTTTTATCTCTGGATAGTTTAATTCCAAGCATTTTACCCGGATTTTACCGATTAGCTTTAGAGTAATAAATTACGTTCTATCTTGATTGACTGACATGTACCAATATGTTAAGATTTCCTCAACTATCTCTCTAATTAGCTAATATTGGGCTAGGTTGCTATTTGCTCAGACGTGTTAACACTAGATTATTAGCGCCTTTTCCCCAGTTGCTGAAAAGAGTTGAGTTGATTCATAATCTTTTGCATGACTTGCTTTATCCTAATGCAATTTATTAAGATCTGGCAATTGACTTCAAACTCTTTTGCTGCAGTATATAAGCTTTTAGTTTTCCACCTTTTAAGCGTATTAAGAGTCTTCGTGATTTGTTCTTCCAATTTCACTGATTTACTACTTTGTTTTTTTGGCATTTTGATATTGTAGACAGTAGAAGTTCGAAGGATTGCAAAATTCATCTAAAATGATCATTCATTTAAAACAACTATTTTAGACTCTACCGAAATTGTTGCACTCAAGTCAGCAATCCTGGCGTTTTGCAAATAGTTCGGTGCAGTTCGCAAATAGGGAAGTGCTATTTGTGAACTGGATATACATTTCAGAAATCGTATTGCAACTCCTAAATAGGCTGAAGATTTATAAATGATATACAACTTACAAAATAAAATCTCTGATTGATGGATAAGTTTACCCCACTTTAAACTTTATTGATTTATCAGACAAACTCTTCATCCCCCGCAGTTCTATATCTATAACTCTGTTAACTACTGTATTAAAATAAGATAGCAGCTACAAATACTAGCGCTGAACTTTCCAGTAGCTTTAATATAATATCTTTCGCTGGTTTTACTTGCCTTGCACAAGATACATTTAAATCTTACTTGAAAACAAAGTCTAATTGCTTTATATTGTTTATTAAAAAAAGCTGGATATTATTAGCTGGCTTACTGATAAAAACCACAATTTAACAAACAAGAAGCAGTTCAAATAGAAATTTGAGTTCAAACTATACTGCTAGGATACTATAGAAGAGAAACTTTATCGACGAGCTAAGGGACCAAAATATTCTAAGAATAAACTGGTTCTACTAGAACATAAAGTGTTTAATGAACTTGTCCGTAAGCATATTGCTATTGGATATGGTAGTAAGTAAGACCTATTTGCTTTGATCTTAACTAGCTAAGTACTATAAATATTAATACTTTTTGGAAAGCAATTAAATTTGACTATCATGGTATAATATATGATAATCTCGAAATCTTTCTGGAGCATTGCCAGAACTGTTAAAAGCAACTTCTAAATTGTTCCAGAAGCTCACAACAACCTATTATCGCATTACAGAATTTTAGGCATATACAACTAGACTTAATTGATTTGAGTAACTACATGGAGGACCATACAAATAAATTCTTTATGCAAAAGACCATTATAGCAAATTTTCAGCTTTCTAGCCACTGAAAACCAAGGAAGCTTCTTCTATCACTAAGTTTTTTCACTTCTGAATTAGTATATTTAGTAGTCCAAAGGTAGTATAGTGCGATAATGGTATAGAGTTTAAGAGAGCATTGAAGGAATTACTGTTAGAAAATGGGATTTAACTAGTTAACGGGTATCCATATATCTTATAGTATCAAGACTTAGTGGAAAAGAGTAACAACGTTATCAAAAATAAGCCATTTGCCTGATAATCTGGCTATAAGTTCAATAAGTGAGTATTAGCTCTACTGATAATTATGGAACAGATCAACAAGTCCTGAAGCGCCATAACTTATTGTATATCTTGGGAGATTGTTTTTAGATTTTCTTCTTGTTACCAGGAAATTATAGTTGGTAATGATACTAGGCAATTGCGAGTAAAACAGATGCCTGAGATACTACTTTCAGATAAAGATGATCATATAACAAGTAAGGATGAAGTCAACTGGAAAGAAATAACAAACGATATCTTCATTGAAAGATCTATGCAGTTTACAGCACAAGATGCTCGTAGTGTCATGATACAAGTGACATGATAATTCAAAATTGATTTTCCTCACCAAAATATGCGAGCGGTGCATAATTGCAAACTCCCAAAAGCACTTTTCTGGCCCTAGACAGGCTGCCTTTGAGTGCAGACAAAAATTGCTGTACTAGAATACTCAACTAACTCTTGCTCATATATAGAGCCAATTTTTATGTGGATTCGATCATTACATAGCTGGTGGCACAGTTTCTTATGCTCAAAAACTGGATCTTTTACCTTGGTTTTTCTCAAAAATTGCTGAAATCCTGCTGTTTTCTATCCCGCTTTTTCATTGCCACATAACGCACTAACATCTGATGTTAATAAAAATTATTCTTAAGTATGGCCGACGTGTCTATAAGTTGTGCTACGAAGTTTGATTAAGAAATTCCAATGTGTTGCGGCTGTAAAACCATATACTAGTCGCAAAAGCGATGAAATTAGACCTGGCCTACAAATTTGAGTGGGGTAAAATAAATTTGTATTATCACGTCACTTGTATCATGATGCCAGTACCTTACTTATCACTCTAATAATGCTATCTTTGCATATAATAACTTCAAGTAGATTGAAATTGTTAAGGAACAGCAAGTAGAGGGTAATGACATGTTTTATTCAGTTACTACAGGTGAAGTTATATAGGTATTGATATTCCCCCTAGTAGTCTATAGCAAGAGATATTGAATCTACTGGTAGAACTACAAACAGGCAATATATTCTTTGCTCTGGAAAATTCACAGGTTACTATTGAATATCAGGTATAATTCAATAAGCTGAATTTCATATATTTATCGCATATTAATTATGGTTGTTGCTATTATGACAAGGCAAAGTTATAAATTGACAAGGCTGTAATTAAACAAGCTTTCTACAGAGCGCTTAACACCTATATTACTTTCAACTTCTCTATTCAATTTCTACGATAGCCCAAGATTGTAGATATAATAAAACTAATATATATGATCGCCCACTTTATTATAGTGATTAAATAATTTATTGGTATAGTAGTACATTATATTTTGTCAGTAGTAAAGCTTGAGTAAGCAAGTTAGGTATATAAGCCCTCAAGGGAAGATGTCAGCCAGACAGTATAAGCCTGAAATAGGTAACTTCCCTCACTAAAATTTAGCAAGTAAGATTCCAGAAAACTACGCTAGAGGTACTGATCTTGAGACTAGTTAACTATAAATGCAACAGAATATAATACTTCTAGATATTCTTAACCATCTATGTCTATCCATTCTGTAATGAGAAAAACTACCATAAAAACCTTAATGTCTTGTGTAGTTGGTTCTTAGCACAAAATGTTTGCCTGCAACATCTAAGCTCTAGGCTTCGGTTTACTATACACCTTGTCAATTTATCATTTTGCTCTGTTGTAATAGCAAGAGCCATGAATTATTTGATTATATCACATTATATAATAGTTTCTCCTTGAAGTTCTACTCATCAGACTATATATTTGTCAAACTAACTATCTGCTCAATAGATTTCACGTTATTTCATAATACAGGCTATATAAATAGCTTTTTTGAGGCTGCTGGAAGCATTTTTGTTAACATTGTTGATATAAGCTCAATGCTAATAATGTTAACGATTGATATTCTGAAGCTTCAGAAAATAGTACACTATTCCTTAGACTTAATACCTTATGATGAGAGCAGTAATTCTGGGAATCTAACTATTTTAGAAAATATTTTCTGAAATCAATATAAACTATTTGATTAAGCTTTTAAAAAATAACTTTTTTTAATATTTGGGAATTAAAAAACAATACAGCAAATTTAAACTGTGAAACACCGTCAGGAATAATCAGTTCAAGAATACTATAGTCTACAATAGGTCTTACCTATATTTACTCTCTTTTATCTGTGGATAAATCTTATATTCATAATAACAAGAGTCTATTTTGACAGTGAGAATTAAAATCTGTCTTCTTTATATCATACAATGAATTACTGATACTGCAAAAAGATTAACAAGTTAAAATTTGATTTCTTTGCTTTGGAGGAACAAATTATACATAGCTTTCAGGCTTGGATTGCTGTTATTCTTTGGCAATATTTGGTTTTAGCTAGTCTTAATAATTTCTTTTTAGATATCAATAGGATGTTATATGCATAATTATTCAACAGCCTTTTATTATTAATCAACAACATTGTTAATGAATACTCAGTGAAAAAAAGTATCAATGTCAAAGATCAAGATATTTAGAATTACTATTTCTTTCTATGGCACATTCAAACATATCTGCTTTTAAAGTATGCTATTAAGCATACTGATTTTGAATTAATCAAGAAGGTAATTGAATGTATAGTAATTACTTTCATGGATTACAGCAGTGAAAATATAGGTACAAAATGCTTTATTTGTATTGATTGATCTCAATACCTACAGCCTTTGCTTTGCTAAAGTAAATTATACTTGCCAATAGACTTATTAACTTTTAAAGACAACTAGATAGCTGAGTGGAAATCAACAGACTTGTTAAGATGTACAAGGGCAACATAAAAGGCATTTTCAATGTAAGATGGAATTCTATTAACCTAGAGTTTCTATTTCAATATTATTCACTCAACTTGACATTCTTTACTCATCTATACCAATATGTAGAGATTCTGTTCAGCACTTTCGGGAATGCTGCCCACTTAATAAAGAAAGCAATACTAGATATTGTATTGATAATAAAGAGACTATATGAAAGCTTTATCAAGTTTTCAAAAGGTAAGATAGTGAAGTACAAGGTCTTAAATATATTTACGCTAGAAGCAGAATAACTTAGTAACAATACTCTACAGAAATTTAACGATAGTGAGGTCAAGTCATTCATGGATAATGATATTATTAATGATTTACTTAACTTTGAAAAACAGCTTGATTATAAAGTCTCTCAGTTTTTTAATATGTTTGATTCAGAGTAATGGTAGAAGATAGGAGAGGTAGTAATGTATAAGGCTTATTATAAGTAGTACTAGGTAGGTATTGTCTATATTAGGGTATACCTAGATAATAGTTAACTATTTTTCAATAGAGTTATTACTTCAGATAAGCTTTCGGCCAAGACTAACCCTAGAAGACTAGATTCTTCAGGTAGAACCATTACTATAATAAACTGCTCATTGACTAGTATTTGGGTTCATTGGGCTACTTTGGAATTGTAATAGAATCCATCAGTATTCAAATACTTAGCGAGACTTCATCATTTGTGTTTAATATCGACCTAATATAACCTATGAGCTTAGAGAAGAAATCTGCAAGGCATGGGAAACTCTATTAAGAACAAAGCTATTAGTTAGATGCTGTGTAATGAGGTCAATCTAAGGGGCAGCTATTATTGCAATACCATAAAATGCTATCGTAACATTATAGTTTTACTATTATAATACTATAGCCAAATTTGACTGTATAATCAGAGGTACTTACTGCCTATTCATATCCTTTACTTCACTGTCTATCTTTCTTTTTATTTATTTTTCTTAAATATTACTAAATATAATAATGATACTTCCTCCTGCTAAAAATCTTTTCCTATTCATCAAGGTAATACTTGAACAAGTTAACCAATATACTCATATAAGGGGTTATATTATAATTAAATGTTGGACCAAGAAGGTTAAAGGTAAGCTTGTTAAAGCTTTTTTCACAAGTGACTACAGCTTTAAATATAACATACAAAACCTAAATCCAATAACTAAGTCTTGCCTTACAGGCACTTAATTCACTGAAT
The DNA here is from genome assembly GCA_022345685.2 of Nothomitra cinnamomea. Classification (NCBI taxonomy): domain Eukaryota; kingdom Fungi; phylum Ascomycota; class Geoglossomycetes; genus Nothomitra; species Nothomitra cinnamomea. Next base: position 7,719 of record JAJDMX020000514.1, on the reverse strand, counting down.
GTTTATTTCTGCTTAAGGTACCTTTAGAGAATGATCAATGGTATTTATTTATCTGTCACAACTCCAATAACTATAAAGTATTTTATTCTTCTATTACCTACCTTACTTATCGAAATCTACTGTGGCAATAACTGTACAAGTTAAAAGCTTATCTCTTTCTATGTCTAAGCCATAAAAAATTCTCAGCTTCTTATACTACTAAGGTTTTGAATCTAAAGTGAAGAATATTTATAACCTACTTAATAAATTTGATCAATGAAACTCAGTACTTACTTATCTATCAAAACTATAATTGATTACTTCCAGAAGTCTAAATATACCCTTTCTTATTTACAAAACAATACTAGGCAACTTACTCATGTATTTTTCACATATTCAGAATCATTGATTTTTTTATAAAAGTATTTTTACATTTTATTACTTAATTGTACTTATAAGACAAATTATTTTAAGATGCTATTATTAAATATTATTAGTGTTAGTAGTATATATACTATATTCTATATTTTCTTTTGCGTCCTTATTTAAGAGACAAAAGCTAACTATATATGAACTATATAGCAGTTACATAATATCTTAATTAAGGATAGATTTTATTCACTTTCTATTATAGTTACTGACTAAGTTTACTTTAATAAATTCTATATGTAAAGCTTTTTCTACAGTTTGTAATTTTCTTTGTATATAGTATATTAAGTAATATTTAAAGGGAAAGGCTGTAGAAGTATTTTGTGAAGATGACAAGCAAGAGACTAAAGCTGAATTTACTAAATCTTGAAATAATTTTGTACATTTATGGTCTATTGCCATTTATACCTAGAGATGGAATTGAGTACAGTAGGGCCAATGGTTGTGGGCCGTTTTGGGTAATGGGCCGGTTTTTAGAAGGTTCTATACTTAACCCTATAAAAATTGTCCTGCCCAATAGTTTACAATTGGAACCTCATGGACTGCAAGGAGAACATTTTGAATGTACTTCTAGACCTTAAAACCAGTCAATTTACATCGCTTCGTGAGACTGCGAAAGAATATGGGGTATCCTGGAGCACTCTAACCTGGTGACGAAATGGAGCAACACCAAATCAGAAAGGCCATATTAACCAACAAGCTTTAACTAAAAATGAGGAGCAGGCCTTATTTCACTATATTCAGCGCTGCAGCGACCAAGGCTTCCCTATTTGTCATCCAATGCTAAGAGCAACTGGAGAGTACTTAATTAAATAACGTTTTGACAACCCGAGATGACAAACCCTTTCCGTACCTCATTTAAGCTGTAGCTAGAGTACTTGGTTTGTCCAACGCTATTTTGACCTTCAAACAATTATCATGAAGCCAATAGAATGAACTAGGGCAAAGGCCTGTACTGTGGAAAACTTAACTAAATGGTTTGAGGTGTTTAAACGAGCAATGGACAAGTATAAGTTTGAAACTAGCAACATTTACAATATTGATAAGACTGGCTTTCAAATTGGCAGAGTATCTAGATGTTATGTTATAGTGAACAAGCGTCAGAATCCATCTGGTACTATTGGTTCTGCAGCTAAAGCCGAAAATGTCATAGTAATCGAAACGGATTGTGCGGATGAAACAATGCTTCCGCCATTTATAATCTTTAAAGGCCAATACCTTCAAAGCACTTGGTATACTACTGACATCCCTGCCAACTGGGTAGCAGTGACTAGTTCAAATGGTTGGACAACTGATATATTAGGAATGAAATGGCTAAGTCAGATTTTTGAGCCACATACCCAAACCAAAGCTAAAGGCAAACTTAGGCTTCTACTTCTCGATGGACATCATAGTTACCTAACTTCAGAATTTATTGAGTACTGCAAAGAGCAGCAGATTGTTATTCTTTGCCTTCTGGCTCATATAACATACCTTGCACAGCCTATGGATGTTGCAATATTTTCCTCTGTGAAATACTGGTTTAGGCGAGAAGTTGAAACATACCTTAGATATGGAGAAACACGAGTTCCCAAGTCTGAATTTATGGAAATTTATGCTAGATCACATCTAAAGGGACTGACAAGCAAGAATATTCAAAGTGGGTGGCGTAAAGCTAAGTTAATTCCATTAAATCTGGCTGCAGTACTTCGTCAGCTACCTACAAAGCCATTGACACCGTCTCCACCATGCATTCCTACTGAGTTTTTGACACCAAAAAATGCACAGCATCTTGAAGTATCTATCGAAAGGTAAGGTAAACTGGCAGTAACGGAGAAAAATGAGGATTTGGAAGCCTTACGCAAAATTCAGACTAAAATCGATAAGGTGACTTCTATTGTATTTGCAGATTACACTCTTCTACTACAATGGGAACAGGAATTACTAGTGCACAATAGTCGAAAGCAGGCAAAGGCTACCAAGAAATGAAAATAAGTTGATCCTCTCCAAGAGCTGATAGTAGGAGAGGTAAATACGGCCTTAAGTTAGCCTAATGCTTCTTTGGAACCCTCTCACAAATGTCCGGCTACATAAGCCGCAAGAAAATGGAGACGCTCCCCAACCCTAGAGTCCTCAGAAGACTTCTATGAGTCTATTGAGGCAGGCGAAGAAAGCGACGTAAAGTCTTGTATTGTAGTTGGAGGCACAGTTTAGTTTAATAGAAGAATTTTAGCCCACAACTCGAAACGGCCCACAACTATTGGCCGTACTATATAAGATGTTTACAGATCTGAGTCTGAATTAGTTAAGTATCTGAAAAATACTTAGCTTGATTTCTTTTATAATAAACTTATTCATTATTGGACTAATAAAGTTTACTATTTTGAGCATTATATTATATCTTGTGTTAAAGGCATATATAATACTCTTAAAAGCTATCTTCAAGTTTTACTAATAGCTTAAAGACTGTTTTAGATAATATAGAACAACTCTTAATCAGTTAACATATAAAACTTGAAGTAGCTTTAGTTAATGCAAAGTTATATTCTGGCCATAATATTTAAATACCTTTATTTGCTGATATTATTAGTTGAGTTACACCTTATGCATTTTAAAAGATTTTTCAGCAATACTGAATTATTTCTACTTCCAGTTTTTGGCCTTAATGCAGTTGGCTTTTTAAATTATTTATGGGCTTACTATATGTACATAAACTCAAAATTCTTGATGCAGATAGAGCAGTTTTACGGCTAAAGCATATTTATCCATATTGGCACTTTACTTTACTAGCTAGGCTATTTGCAATATAACCTTTACTTCAGAATTTACCTAAGTAATAATCCATGAATAGCCTGTCAACATAAATTCTAGTCAACTTAAAAGTTCAACTAGACGTTGTCCATCTTAATTTGAACTTGAACAATAACAGAGCATATTTACCTTTTAGTAAGTACCTACTCTTTTCTCTGAAAATACTTACTAATGTTAAAGTAGCATTGGTACTACCTGTAATACAAAGTGTAAATTAAAAGCAGTATTTAAAGTCACAACCTCAGGTTAAAGCTAGCTCCTACTGCCACTACATTCAAGCGAAGTCTATAGCAAAGCCCAAGGCATCAACAAAATTACAGACATGCAAGAGTAAACAGAATAGTAACGAGAAAGGAAAGGAAAGAGAAGACTTAAAGCTATTCGATAGAGGTTACGATTCAGAAGAGAACAGGATCGCTGTGCAGGAATTGCAAAGATTAGAACTTTCCTATGGTGATGTACCTCCTCTTTGGTCTTTAATGCCCGAATTTCGTGGCATGACTCATGCAACGGCAGGCCCTTATAGCCTTAGGAACAGAGCCGGATTTATTGCACCTGCAATAGATGCAGAGTAAACGGAGATTGACTGGTATATGTAATTAGATTTTTAAGTTCTTGTCTCATTGTGCAACGAATTCCATAGGTGTCGTTTCAGTAAATCTTCAGGTGTTGCGATAGCAAGTTCAAAGGTGTCGCGATAGTCTTTTGTGGTGTTGCAACAGTAGCCGCCCTCCACGAATGTAACTCAACAACGTTCCCATTTTTCATACGATTGACAAGCTGGAAAAGGAATAGGGTATTTTAGATAGGTTAAAAGCGTAATTCCTCACCTGACTCAGGTGGAGCCACAGGCCAGCCTTGCACAAGACGCAATCCATACACCACGACCGTCTCTCCAGGTCCTCCAAACCAGACACCTCCCCTTCACCGGATGCTTCATACTTGCTCGTCAAGCCTGAACTTCGGTCCTTGCTGCTCCAAAAAGATTCACACGGCGATACTTTCGCCAGTCCTCGCTGCCCCACCAGGTTTTAGCAGCCATGGCGCGGGAGGATGTCGTACCCTTGGCCGACCAGGGCTTCATGAGACCGTCGGCACAATTCCATTCCGCCGAAATCTGCAGTTCGTAGCGCCGGAAGTATGGGGCATGGAGGGCTTCAAGTAGGATAGCCTTATGAAGGGCGGCTCATGATGAATCATCGATGCCGACGTTCGCTGAGAGGTTGAGCCGCATCCACACGTCATAAGGATCGTTGCGTGAGTCGAACTTTGTTAGTCAGCACGCCTTTGGAGATGGAACCCCTTCGGGCACTGTTTCGTCACCAGCACCATCCAAGGCGACCGATGTAAAGCCAACCCCTAGATGCTCTTGGCGCTCTTGTTCGAAGTGGGATTGGAAGAGGTAGAGGTCGAGGACGTTGGGTCATTGGATGGGTGGGTGGATGTGGGACGTGGACAGGGTGTGGATGGAGGGGCGGGTGTGGTGGATGCCACGGTATGGGTTCGTTTGGTTGTGGGGCTAAGCTGGTTTCTGCTGTGGTGGTGGATGTGGACGTGAAGAGGTTGAGGGGCTCCTAATGTTAGAGTTGGAGTTTGGCGTCTCGCCAGCTGAAGTGGCACTGCTGCCTATAAGTAGGCCTTTATGGCTATAGTTAATTGAAAAATCGTCCGCTACAACAGTTAGGCTGTTAGTGATCGGGCGACCAGGGTGGAGCAGCTAGCTGGCGCTTTATACACAAAGAAATTCCCCGAAGACTTCCGTCTACACTCCGCATATGATTGCAGTGTCGACCATTGGAAACACAATATTTAGAATTTAATATAGTTTCCATTTACTCACGAGCGCATCCAGCTAATTATATGAAACGAAAATCAGCGTGAAAAGAATGCAGAAAGCTGCAGAGCACGAAGGCTTGCGTGGCAGTTGCCGAAATATCACCAACCGCTGACTCTATAGCCCTATCCTTATCCCAATGCACGAATATTCTTTAGTGAGAATTTATTAAGGACAAACAGGTGTTCATGAATACCTACTGAAGCGAGCGTAGTTGCTCAAGATACACTCGAATGCTGACGTTTAGGGCATCGCAAGATGAGTTTGAGAGCGACGTTAGGAGAGACTATTAACGCGCCAAAATCCATTTTCCCCGTAAGGTACTTTATCTCGATCTAACTTCCTGGAGTAATACTGAGGTGCTTTTCTGTCGCTCTACCGGCCACCAGACCGGTAAGAACTCTCTCGAGATGTAACTACTCATATGTAAGCTCTGCAAGCTCTGCAAGCTCTGCAAACACGCACGGGATGTGGATACCATTTACGTTCACTTTCGTGACAAAAATCCGGAAATCTCTTTGTCAGTCGAGACGGAGATAGCTGCGTTTACTCAAACCCTTGATGTCCTGGATAACTCCCACCGGTACGAAATCGAGAGAAAATTTCAAGAGCAGGCTTGCGCGCCTGTTCCGTTCATCGAACTCCAACCCAACTATTAATGCCGCGACTGCAAATACTGCTGCGGTACCGAGTCCTCCATCCAGGCGCACTTGAAGCACCCTAAAACTGGACCGCACTCCACCAAAACCTACGAGAATGTTAATGTCTAGACTCTATAGGTGCACCATCCCTCCCCTTTTCCGCGTGTATCCGATCGCGACTGGCTTACTTGGGGATTCAAGTTTAGCCCCTCTTCAGCACTTCCACGCAAAACTCCCGGAAGCAGAGGACAAGCGCCTGAGAGATATAGAAGCCTCACTAGCGGTACTACCCAGCGAATTCCCAGAGGCAGAACTCACCCCGTGGCTTAAGCGCACGCCCCGGCCAGCTATACCCCGATTAACCTTTGCAGACGCTTACAATGTGCTCAGCCGCTCAATATGTCGCTCCAAACGTCGAAGTGTTTCATCCAGCCACCTTCACCAAGTTGTCAGAGGCTTCAACTTTAATTCACCTGCGGCGCCCCGACCTCTCAATTAACCTACTTGCACGAACGAATATCACAACTCATTCTAGTATCAAACAAGTCCAGTGACACGCTTGAGTTAAAGCTTGGTCAATCCTCGACTCGATCCGGCTTTCAGAATTCAATCTGAGCTGTACAACGTTACATTCTAAATATCGAAGTTCAAACCCTTTTTTCACGAAGGGGTACAGCCAAGACCATCGACCTCTTCACCACCGCCTCGCTTGCTCTCCTCATATTCGCCTAGAATGCTACACAACTCTGCGAAGCAGAACTCGATCCTTTCCGCACCTCATTCAACTTACTCTCATTCCCCGTTGCCCCATTGCTGAGGCTGACCATCACATCTTCCATACCTACAATCACCCCACAGTGCAGTGGCCTCATTGAAGACCAATTTGTTCGGAGGACACTTCGAGTCTCACTTGGCATGATAATTGCCTCTCCGGCCCTACCTGCCGTAGGCAGCCTTCTCGACATCAATTCAAGTATAAAATCACAGCGTGGGTAAGCTCAACTCATCCAAACTGAGTCCTATCTCCGCTAACCCAATTCCTCTACACTCTCCTACAATCTAGAAACCTGAGTCCTCCAAATCCTCATCACCACGTTCCACTCTCTACACTATCTGGAGGCTGGCTCTGGATCGCTCAGGAGCATTCACGAGCACAATCCCACAAATTCACTATCTACCAAGCCCAGATCCAATTGGGTCTCCTTACGAGTTCTCCTCCAGTCCGTCTACACGCGGGCCGATTCCCGCGCCTCAATTGCATCCTCGTACGGAGAGCCACTGGGCTACTGGAATGTCATTCACAGCCCCAACAACATGCTTACCAAAGGCAAAAGGCAGGATTTATCCTCATTACCACCCTCACTCCGGTCAAGCTATACATCTTCAAAACACTATAGCCGCATCACCATCTGCACACTACCGCCTTCCAAGCTAACCTACGTTATCATTGAGGCATTCTCTGCAGGATCCCTCAACTGTCCCTACAACGCCCTCGTAGACACACTCCCGCCGATGCACAATTTCAAGATACAGGCCCCCACAAGGCTATCAAAATTTCAGGCTCCTCTCCCCGCCAAAAACCAATTCCCGCGATGCACACGCAACTACGTCTCCCAACACCCCACCCTCGCGCTCCAAACCCCTCTCATACATACGCCTGCGGAGTGAGCCGGCGCAACCGTGTGCAGTGCATCTGGAATATTCCGCGCATCCTCTCCCAACTAGGAAACACCGATACCACCTCATGCCTGAATCATCACAACTCCTCCGGATACTTACGCCATTACGTTACTACCCCCATCTCAGCCTGCGTGAATGTGGCTATCTACGCCCTTCGCTTCTCGCCATATAACCCGCCCTCTTTTTTATGTATAACCGGCTCCAGATTGCCAATATAACGTATTTCATTCCTGACAAGCCGCGAGTTGTAGAGTCATAGATGGCTTAAACCGACGGATGGCTTAAACCAACGAGAACCCTACGAAAATCTGCAACAACCCTTGACAGCGCAAATCTTTTGAACCCAGGACTTTTTACAATTAGTGC
>JAJDMX020000513.1:0-22620 GCA_022345685.2 Nothomitra cinnamomea | reverse complement strand
CGCTTCACGAACCTAAGAGTCATTCCCGAAATTTTGACCCGTTCGCGAATCTCGAAATTCCTGAATCGGGCGCAACAAGGTAGGTATTGTCTAGCCTCCCTTGGCATATACACTATCTACGTCGCTCCCTCCTGTAGCCTTCTAATTGAGCTTACATTTACGTGCTAGCATCGTTGTTCTTTTTCATCGAGTAATCGAGGTTTTGCGAGAGAAGCCTTTGCAATTCCGCCATAAAGTTTCGCTTATGTACTGCGTATATTGTAAGTTAGTCAGACTCGTTCGCTACCTCGTTTGGGTCAAGCTAGAAAGCTTATAACCCTATGTCGACGACAGACTGACGTAAAAGTAGATCAGTGGTCGAATGATAACACTCGTAATTGCGTATCATGACTAATTAGACAGGTAGGAACGAGGTGCGCAAAGGTCTTCAATTGATTAGCTATGTCCATAGGTTGTTATGCCAGGGAAGGAGCAATAGCAGAAAACCTCGCTAATGCACTCCGCCCTTCTCGAGTTTGATATGATCAACCCGCCGTAAACAGCGTTCGGCCTTGCCTGATCGGGTACTGCGCGGTCTAGGCGTGGCAGACTAGGTTTTCAGCCTCAACCACCAGTGGCCTGCAGCAGTTGATATGGCGCTGCCATAGGAGTGCTGATGACCCCATACCAGTCTTAGGGAGCCCAATTATCAGTGGCTGCTCGTGCTTCTGGGTGTTCTAGTACTAGCCGCTTGCTGATGGCTGAGTGGGAGTTGGAGAACCTCCCGCTGCAAGATGTGGATGGAATTGCAGGATCTCACCCCGTGCGGGGTCTTGTGCACCCCACAGCCTCGATGCCGTATCTGTCTTCCCCAGCACGGCCCGAGCAGCTGACAACACCTGAATCCTGCACACCATGTCGATATCAAAGCAGCTTGTGCTGTCGTAGTACGCAGCGGTGAAATGCCTAACGTGATCGCACATTTCGAGCAAACAAAAGCTGAGAATTCTGTCGGGCAGCTTCATCTTTATTCAGAGTGCCGTCTTCGTTCACGTTGCTTCAAATAGCCCCCCCCAACCTCTGAGCCCCGCGAAGTGAGTTCTCATCTCTCAGAGTGGGCAAGCCAAACTACCAAAGGATCAGCAGGTCCAAGCTAGCGCCTCAAACGATGTACCAGTGACAGGCGGCGGTTGAGAAGCTTGCGGTTTAGGTGACAAACACGAGTACTGGTGCTTGTTTTATTGCATCTCCTGTGGTTTAAAACTGTGCGAAACCTGTTGGCCAAAGCTACCCCCGCATCGGCCAGGAAAGGCCAGTGTGGATGGGCTACCTCATGAGCAGGTAGATCTTGAAGTTGTTGTACGTTTAAGGGATATCCTAGAACTTTCAACGGCCCTGGACCCGCACTCTTTCAACTTTCAAGACTACGAGAGATATATTGGTTTGCATCACTTTGCGGTTAGAGAGGTGCTTTTTTTCGTACCGGTGGCGTCATTGCTCTTGGGCTTGGGGCAAAAGAATGGCCGATTGACAAATGCATTAGTAAATTCACGAGAATTTGCGATGAAGCTTTTACGCTTCAGGCAGCATCCAAAAGTATCTGGAGTCCTTCGCTTCACGGCCCTGACAAAGTGTGGTGGATGTAGGACTAAACTACTTGAAGAGGTACTACAGGAGACCTTCAAGCAGGAATGCACAAGGAAGACCATTACGCTATGAAGGTAGCTGTCACCTCTACGATAGATATAGGATAAATAGCGGTTGTCTTGAGCAACTACAGCTGGAGAAACAATGAAACATATCATGGTGGGCGGGCTGCTTGCGTCCCCTGCGTTCCCGGTGTCTGTTGGTGATGTGTTTTAGACTACAGGTTCCAGCGTCCCGACACGCCCGAGCTAGAGCTAAAAACATGGGAGGCGTAAGCCTGGTCTCCTACACGGATAACTTCGTATTTATAATCGGCTACAGAGTGCCCGCGCGACATCGGCGGCGCCTGGGATCTTTGGGCATTTTCAAGATAGTCGAACGTGTCATGAATATAGCGATGGAACCTTGCCACAGCAATCCAGTCCAAATCGGGGAAGGTGAACGGCAGCTCCTATGGCCCAAGGAGAATTTTCGTCCTCCTGACATCCTCCTCTCAATTGGAACGGGCTTAAAACAGGACATGGAACTGCAGCAGCCATCGCGAGAAGAGACCGGAGTAACACAGGCAAGTCAGGAAACCGCCGCTGTCTGAAGAAAAGTGAGTTCCATGGCGAAAATTTCGTCACGGAGAAGCCTGATGAGGTAGCTGACGAAGACGTGTCCACTGGAGACAATTCTGAGCGGAGTTGGTAATATTCTTGATTGCGAAAGAATCTGGGAAAGATTTCTGGCGGAAGTCAGCGAGCGGATCGGGGACGCTACCAGCGCTTAAATGTGGATCTAGGACATGGACCCCTGCGGGTGGGCGAGAAAGAAAACTTGGGGGACTTCTTGCAAAGGTTTGATCCTTCCAGAGACACGGACGGTATACTCAAATGCTGATACCACCGAATCAGGTGAAATTTGAATAGGTTGGAGGGTGAAGATCCTCGGGCCCTCAGGAGATCCCTCAAATTTCACCAAACAAAGGCATTCCAGCCCTCCTTCATCACTTAGGAGAACCCTCGGATTATACCGGCGCAAGATGAGGCTATCTCCACCTATGTTATTGGAAGTCATACTATCAAACAGATGATATTTCTTGCCCAATTTAACATACCAGCTCTGGAGATACAAATATTGGGCAAGTTGTGCAGAGTATCACCACATTTGAGGGAGGGAAAAGAGCCTTTCCAATCAGCAGCTTTCCTAGAGTTCTTAAGGTTGATGAACCGCTAGAGCGTGTGTATCCCAACGATTCTATTTCTATGACCTCGCTGATTACCCATACTAACCAGTGTCTCGCCGCCGCTTGAAAAAGAGATACACTCCCAATACCATACTACCATTATCATTCAAAAGGTCAGAGTCTCGAGACTACATACGCCCATATTGATCTCCTCGGCCACAGCCTTCAAGTTCCAACCCAGATCTCAAAACCCGAAGCGTCTCATGTCCATACCCGGATCGTTCGTCGCTTGAAGATGGCGACTACTTCGATATCGGAAGCCAAGAGTGACCCCCTGCCCACAGAAGGTCGAAAACGCGCAGCTGCCGTGAGAAAGTCCATACAAAGCATATGGCCGACTTTCTAGTGACTGAGAGGACAGGGGGTTGTCACGTTTCAACAGCAGCCCCACTCCCGAGTCTCACCGCGACAGAGAGCTGTGCAACTGAAGTTGAGGAGCTAGACGGTAGGTTGAGGAGATGTACAGATAACATATACCCATGGGCGACCGGCGCTCACCTCCGCAGAGGAGTGGAGGCTCAGACGTAATATCAATGCTCGCATATATTCTCTTAGGGGAGTCTGAGCCATCAAAGTTAAGATAATTGAAATAAATTTGTTGATTCATAACGTAACTGTATGTCCTTGAGACTGTGGAAGATGAGAGGTGCAATACACTCTAGAAAGTAACGACTCAAGTCAGACTGAGAAAGCCAGAGCAAACTCGAGGATTGTTTTAACGACACTTCCCTCCGCCTCAATTTCTTTGGCTACGACATCCTGAAGATTGTTGGTGAGCATTGAGCTGCTACGTGGAGACATTCTTCATTGAGGCTATCGTCTCTATTCACGATAAAGGACAGTGGGTTACTGACTTAGATATACTCGCTGCGCTCGACAGTCTATCGCTCCATGCTGTTGTCGAACAGTCTAGCTGTCAAGCTCAGCCTGCGGGCCACTCACTCCAATGTCTGTTGTATCTATTACTTGCATCAAGGATTTTAACACAGCTTGCACCACTGTAAGATCATTCTTGATGTTGACGATAGCTTAAGGAGGATTTGCTAAACCACCTATGACATCGTATCGAGCCTGGTTGCTCGCCTATGATTGGCGATAAGGCTAGCAGTCACACCGAGGAGATCAACGGCCATGAGGGGTCATTTTTGCGTATGATTTCTGGACAGGAGTCATAGCTCATTAATAACTCTGCTGGTCTGCGGAGTAGGGTGAAGGTATCTTAAAAAGATGCCACATATTTTAGCAAGCGAAGCGCGACGGTACACAGGGTAGAGACCCAGGCACAGTGGCGGCTGGAGCTGCGCATCAATCGTGATGCCCCGCCGAACGCTTCGGATTGGCTTCTTGAACATGAGAAGGGAACATCTATAACTTCATTGTTGGGTCAATGTTCAACTCAAACTAGTCTATCCCATTGTCTTTTCACACGGCATGTTGCGCCAAATTGAGTCCGTGTTTTTAGTCAAATACGCGAAGTGCTGGAAGATTACTGACCACTAGGCTTTGAAAACGAGCCTAATCGCCTAGAGCTAGATAAACCCTCCCACAGATCCCCGCGCCATTCGAATCCATCGCCGGATCAGACCGCGAAACTCTCACAAGTAATCGAATCCGCGACAGCTAGCAGAGTTAGAGAAGAATCTCGTCTTCTTAAGTCTGCTAGCATGCAGAACGTCGATATCTGAGTCGGTTTTTTCGATACGGTTGAGCTGGGAAGCGATCCCACAAACTCGACAGCGCATGCCGCGCCGTTACACGTGGATCAAGCCAATATCCCGGACATGGTAAGTGGAAGTATGATTGGTGGTTGGCCTTTGAATTAAAATGAGAGTTCAGTCCTAGCAGTGACACATGAGGCCACTCACTACACCGTTGACGAGGTCAAGGATAAAAGGATTCGGTACTGGCTAAGGTTCGCACCTCATAACCTTCTCAGCGATTCCTAATTGCATTATCGGTCTCGGGAGTGACTGCCACCAGCAGAGGCGTGCAGGCCGACCCGGAACTTGTAGTGTCGGATAGGTTGACTGAACTGGCGGAAAAGCGAAGTCTATCGACTGGAATATCGCACGAGGTACGGCCAGGTGCTAGGCAGGAGGCATCTTTCGCCTCGGCGTCTTAAAGGACAATCTCAGACAAGGGAACAAGTTTCAAACCGTTATCCCACAGCCAAATTGGGATCACCCTTGGGAAGCCACAAAGAAGGCGGATCAAAGCTACTCCGCGAGGAACCGCAAGGGCCAAGCAAGTACCGCCTTCGTCGCATCAACAATTTACGGCTAGATCTGATCTTGTAAGTACTTCCATCCGCGATTTTTAAGCGTTCTAATGGCTAATGTTTACGGAGCAGACGGTTGAGCCACTCGGGACCTGGGCCGATCATATACTGGAGGGGTCCGTCTTGAGGCTCTTTCTTAGTGTTAGCTCCGAAGGTTGTGTAATTCTTATAAGACCAGTAAGATTGGAATAGCCCCAGGAAATGCCCAACTCCTTGGTACTTCGCGGAAACCCGCAGCCAGGCGCTGTTGATTGGAGTCGTTTGATGGAGAATAGGCTAAATGTATCTCTCAGTGATACAATTGGCCTATTCTCTAGGATATCCGCTGCAGATGTGGACCCTTACACAATAATTGTTGGCCGGGCAGTCTGCGGCAAGTTGCAATGGAGTGACGACGGCCGCAAGCGATTCGAAGACTGCTTACAAGCTGCCGAATGGCTTCCAGGCTTCAAAAATGTTCTGTCGTTTGGCTTCGGAATTAAGCACATCATTCGGATACTCTCTTCAACCGATGAAGGATCGATTTGCGCCATTCTCTGTGCCTCCCTAGCAGAATGCTATACCATTGATATGGCTTCTGGTATCCTTCTCGAGATGACCAAATCTCTCGACGCTCCTCCAGATGCGGTGCCGTCGTGGCAGCAATGGCGATCATTGGTTAAATCATGTGCAGGCTTGACTGCAAAATCTAATTTTGGCATTCGGGCTGAGCACTTCATGCACCTCGACGGCGAGCGCCTTGTCGCAGGTCAAAGCCAAACATCGTATTGGGCGCATAGTGGCCGAGGAGTCGCGTCGAGAAAGGATATTGCAGATGCCCTCGTCGCCTTGTCACAGGTTTCTCGGGGTATCCTCCAACAGATAACAATCACTGGTCATGCTGATGCTGGCTTCATCGCAGCCATTGCGGACTGGCTGCTGAGCTTATCAGTCAGTATTCATGATTGCTCTGGAAACCTCCTCTTTCGGAATCACGATGAGACGAAGAAACCGCAACTACTTGTCATCTATGAGAGAGAAGGAACAGATAGTTCGAAGCTATGCACAGGCAAGGTGTACCGCCTACACGACGCGACTGGAGTTATCCGAAAGGAATATGGGTTAGCTGGTAATGTGGTTCTCAGTGGCCGCGTCCCATGGGAGAAGGCATTAGAGTCGACTTTTGGACCAGACTTTTGCAAACTTATGAGCCGTCATCCAGACACACTTGGTGATGCTCTCGGTAGCGCCGCTCGTATATACAGTGCTGTTGTCAAAGCAGAAGAAGTGGTTCCCGCGGAACTGCTTCTCCATTGCACATACTACTTTCCGGACAGCTTTGGAAATGGGTTTATATGTGCTGCGAGGACGTGGTTTCCGGAATTAGACAAATTGAGCGAAGGTATGACATCAGCTGCCAAAGAGCCATCGTACAAGAACGCCATCGCGACCTATGAGACGCGAATTTCCCAGCTAGCAAGGGCGTGTGACTGCGTATGTTGCTCACGGAGCTCTATGGCGGCTATTCAAGATGGCCAGCTAGCTCAGTGGACAGAATTTTGCTTGGTCAATTTAACGGAAACGCTCATTCGGACTATCCGCGCCTTATCTGGTATTCTGATTGACCGGACGCATCTACGACCGATGCGTTGTGGCCTAGAAAAAATGTATATGCTGAATTTGCGCGATCGTGCTAGTACCAAACCTATTGAGAGAATTCTTGAATCGACGGGAGCCGAGATGCCGCTTTCTGGCGCTTGCAGAGATTATTTTTAGCGGAGGTAGATCAGATTCAGGCATGAGAGGCAGAACCGCTGTATCAGCAATGACCTCAGATGGATTATGTTACTTTTTAGATATTCTGAAGAACCCCGCCGCCAGCGCCGCAAGCATTGCACGAGTCAATATTACCCCAGGCCAGATAGAGCACCTCAACAGGCCCTTTGATCAAATACTAGATGCTGATGACTGGCTTTGGTCAGACAAAGATAGAGTTGCCCGCAAATCTGTATACCTTCCTGCAAGATTCAAGGAAAACTTGCATCTTTGCCAGGAAGGGGAACTTGAGGTTCTGGTCAAAGAGGGAGTTCATGGAGACCGTCGTGGCCATTTAAGCCTTGAATACGGCATCACCATTTCCGATGCTATCACAATCTCTCTCTATCCTGCGAAGATTGTGGAGAAAATTTGCCAAAATGTGGGTCGGGTAGCTTGCCATAGAACGGATTGTCGGCGTTATCAAGTTGTTCGCAAAGAGCTGGAAGCAGCAGGTATTGAGAAAGGGAGTTTCGTCTCTGTTGTTTCTTTGCCAGATTGTCAGCTCTATCTCTGCAGCGGGAATCTAATCGCAACACTCTTCGCCGCAAGCAATTTACCAGACTCCCTTATACGGAGCGATGAGTGCCTTGCCTGTTGCATCTCTACAGGGTCTATACTAGGATGGCAAGATATCGGCGTTATCTGGCAGGAATTTTCGCATTCAGATGACTATCTGAACGCCGGGGGTGTCATTAACAGCGGGGTGCAGTCTGGTTGAAGTACATTAAAGTTAAATTTGTTGAATCAGGCTGGCGTGCCATCTATGTCTGTCGATCTCATCGTTGGTTTAGTTAGTCATTATCGCAATGTGCCTTCTGAAGCGTGTGCACAAGGGTCATATGAATCGAGTTGATAGATGAGCCATTGCCCCAGAAATTAAGTAACCGAAAATGGGAGAGCAAGCAGGCGGATCCCCGGGGCATTCACGAGATTTTTCCAAAGTTTCAGTCGCCTCTAGAATCCACATTCCCGGGTGTCTATCTCGTCATGATTGCCGGCCGGTACTAGTTCAGATAGCGTGCTTGCAAGCTAACAAGAGGACTACCTAGATTTGTTAGTCTACTGGTTTGGGTTTCCCTCATCTGGGCTGCGCACGAGCAGTCTCCAGAGACTTCTTACGGGCAACTGCGGGAATGGCGCAAGCTCTCGACAGCCGATGGCGGCAAGTTCTATGAGCGGATAGGCTCTTCAACAACAACGAAGGCTGAGGGAAGTCAAATATTAAGGAAAGAAATTGCAATATTCAAACACTGGTGCGACCCCCACCTAAAACACGGGGCACGCGCGTAGTGTAGAGTTACTCCTAGGCTCTGCTATAAAACTCGCGCACACAAGCATCAAATCCTTCCCTTCTGTAGAAAAAGAACGGCGCTATCTCATCTAAGTCGACCATCCACGGACCTACGCCACTCTCGAGCAGCTTTCTTACTCTTTCCAACTCTCCGTACCCCGCTGCTTTCTTCAGCACAATTATCCGTGATACTTGATGTTCCTCATCCTATTCTGCTGGCTTCACTACCTGATTCTGCCGCTCTTGGATCAGTCGTACGCATGCCTCAAAGTCTTTCGGCTCGACCGAAAATTCCCTCCGTAGCCCGTCCAGGTCGACACTCCACGGATCTGTATGCCATTCGAGCAGCCTCTTGACAACTGCTACAAATCCATGTCTAGCTGCATTAAACAACTCTCTTCCTAATTTCTCCTAATCCAACACTGCAGGCTTCTCAGCTCGAGCTCTCCACTCCTGTATCACCCGTTTGCACGCTTCAAGATCCTCATCCGCAGCTCCGGCTCCCCTATACATCTCTTCCACATTGAAACTCCAAGAATCTGCGCCTTCTCCCAGCAGCTGTTTTACCTCGCTAACTCTTTCACACTCCACAGCACCAGCGAGAGGTCGCCTCTCCTGCCACTCATGTATCAGCTGCGTGCACGCCTCCAAGTCTCCTGGTTTAACTGAAGCCTTTCGCGGCCCGCCCAAGTCGACACTCCACGGATCTGCACCCTCCTCCAGCAGCCTTTTCACCAGTCAGGTCTCGGTACGTCATCGCCATACGCAGTGCGGTACAATCCCGGCGCAGTCCCATCGGGGTGGTTTCGGGGTTCTCACACCAACTTCGTGAAAGCTGTAAGCAAGTTTCGAAATGGTCTCGTTTGACCCATGGCTGCATCTTCTGAATCGTATTGTCGTCGACCCCCCACGGATCAGCGCCAGCCTCCAGCATCCGCTTCGTCTCTGTAACCCGCCCATATTCGACAACTCCGCGTAATGGATCTCGGGCATGGCTGGACCGTATGAACTTTTTACACGCCTCGAAGTCTGCTCTTGTTACGCCTCGCCACTCAACAAAGTCCAGGTCAACACGCCACGAGTCTGCTCCCAAGTCGATCAATCTTGTTACTAGCATTCTGTCTCCATTTCCTACAGCGCAATTCAGCGCCTCAGTCCTTTCCTGTCGCTGCGCTTCGTACCAGCCCTTTGGCACTGAGTCGCTCCCCTGCCACTTCCGTATTACGTGCTTGTATGGCTCAAAGTCCTCTATACGAGAATCCCCAATATCGGTTTTGTTGGTGTCGACAATCTGTGGATCCGCTCCCTTCTCCAGGAACAGCTTTACCACAGCCTGGTGGCCATTTCGCGTGACATACGAGAGCGGTGTCTGGCCATTTATACTTTTTGACCCCAGCTCCGCCCCATCCTTGATCAGCAATTGTTGTGATTGGCGCCCTGTGCGCTGCCTAGGCTGTGGCAACGCAGGCATTACCATCGGCATCGCCGACGGTGGTGCCGAGCTCAGCTCCGTCAGGGGCTCTCGTCGGCCTTTCCGAAGGCCTGAGCGCTGCTGGCAGCAGCTTATAAACTAGTTAGAATCCTACGTAGAACGTGGTAAGCAGTCGCTCATTATATAGTCGTTCTCTACAGTTTAATCAAGTCTTCATATTCTACCCGTCCGCTCCAACATCGATTGAGCGACTCTATCGTAGCCGTCCTCCGCAGCCAAAGACAGTGGGGTCTAGCCGAAATTGTTTTTCGACTCCAGGTTGACTCCATCCATTGCCAGAAGCTGAACCACAATGTCATGCCCGCTTCTAGCTGCCCATGAGAGCGGTGCTCTCCCACATTCGCTTTCGGATTCTATATCAGCCTCAATCTAGAGCAGCAGTCTCACTACCTCTACATGGCCCTTTCCCGCGGCCCACGGCATCGGCGTCTGGCGGTACCTGCGATCTTTCGACTCCAAATCAGTCCCCTTTTCAAGAAGTAGCTTCACCACGCCCTCGTGCCCACAGAACGCTGCCCACGTTAACGGCGTGAATCCATCTCTGCTCTTATATCCTAGGCCCGCCCCCTTCTCAATGAACAGCTCTAGCAGGTGCTCATAGCTCTCTTTCGCTGCATACATCAGCGGCGTTTCACCGGAGTTACTTCTTGACTCTAGATCGGCCCCACTCTCAATCAGTAATTTCACCACCGATTCGTGCCCATTTAGTGCAGCAAGCGACAGCGATTTCCGGCCATAATTATCCATAGACTCCGCATCGGCGTTATTTTCCAGTAGTAGCCGTACTACAGCTGCATGCCCTTTCTCAGCAGCTATGTGCAGCGCCATCTCCTCATTGGAATTCTCTGCATTAACATCTGCCCCCTTCTTGAGTAGCAACCGCACCACCACTTCATGCCCTATTGCAACCGCTAGATGCAGCGCTGTGCTTCCAGAGCCATCTTTCACGTCGATGTCCGCCTCCTTCTCTAGCAGCAGTTGCATCACAGTCGCATCCTGCTAACAGCCGCCAAGTGCAGTGCTGTTTTTCCTCTATAGTCCTTTACCTTAGTGTGCGCGCCCTCCTCCAATAGCAGCCGCGTCACCATTTCATTCGCATTTTTGGCCGCTAAATGTAATATCGCCGTCTCTCTTCTAAAATTTATTGCGCTGACCTCCGCCCCTCCCTTGAGCAGCAGTCGCACTTTTGCCTCATGCCCGCTCCAGGCCGCTAGATGCAATGCTGTGTTTTCGTTACCATCA
Source organism: Nothomitra cinnamomea (assembly GCA_022345685.2). Lineage (NCBI taxonomy): Eukaryota > Fungi > Ascomycota > Geoglossomycetes > Nothomitra > Nothomitra cinnamomea. The sequence continues at coordinate 11,666 of JAJDMX020000513.1, read as the reverse complement.
GCGACTTGGACTTGTGCCCCATTTTCTATCAGCACGCTCAGCGTTGACTCGTGCCCAGTTTTGGCGGCTTGAAAAAGCGTTGAATCTCCCGTTAAATCGATACTCGATTTACTTATGGCGACTGAGCCATCTCCGTAGATGGCGGTTTTTCTGAGAGAACCCATCTCGACTAGACTGAGATGGTCGGGCACCTTTGGTAGTGTAAGGAAGAAAAAGCCAGAGACAGACAAGGGTTATCGCCGTCAAATAGTCGGCCTACAGGATTAATCTTCGGTTCCCGTTGACCTCGCTGCGCAAGGTCAGTCTTAGCAATAGAAGAGCTCAAAAATCATTCTAGTGGTCCGGGATGTCAGCACGAATTTCTTGTGTTTAAAATTCCCACACTTCCCTTACGCACTGCTCGGGAACCGGCAGCAGTGTCTGGTAGCTCTCGCTCTTCAGCCTCGCCACAATGCCATGCGGAAAGTTTATGTACAGCACAACTACTCAACCAAATAAATGCGACAGCGCAACCTAATGTAGAAATAGCGTAAAACTGCCGGCTATATTAACTGACACTTGCCCAGCGAAAAATATTCCCAATTGTACCGAAAATTAATCATGAAATCTATTATCGTCCTGTGGAGTGTATGGAGCAAAAGCTAGAAAGAAGCGAATTTTGCGTTGAAGTCACCATGCATTCAACCCAAACACCCATACCGCAACAATAAAAACCATCAAAATAGATTAGATGGTGAGACAATAGCTAAAAACTTTCATACTAAGCCAGATCACATAGTAGTAGCTGTAAAAGGTGTGCGTTAGTGCGAAAATACCAGCTTATCAGTGTACACAAACTTTCCGCATCCCACTGTACCTCATTGGTGTAGTTTTCTACTAAGCACTTAATACTTGTGGTCACCTTGATCCACCTGAAACCCCGAGACGCTGTCTCTGCTGGGGTTAAGTATGAATTGAGATCTTTTTCGCATTAATTTAGAGTAGCGCAACATTTTGCAAGTGTGAATATAAATGAGAAACACGGGCGCACTTAGAAAATCTCGCAGAGCAGCGATATTGGCCAGCTGCTTAGGATATTTGAAGCTGAAAGCGGAGTTGGAACTCACGAAAAATCGTTCTGACAGTTTGGTCCGCCCCGACCGCGGCACTGAGTCCGAATGCCTGTCGCGTTAGAGATTGCATAATTCTCGAAAATATGCATATGTTACTGATGTAGCCTAGATAAAGTGACGAGCGACAGCCAATCACATCAAATGCCGGAGCGGGACACTGGAACATGCGCACGGAACCTGGCAAGAGTCTCAAGGAAGTAGAAGGGTCAGTCGCCCGGTTAAATGGTTTGCGCACTCTTCCGCGAACCTATTCTGTGTTTCAAATATCTAGGAGGCATGGGGCAACTCTGTCAGAAATTTTCTTCACATTATATCGTATTGCAACAGCCCAGTCATCCTTCTTGCAGTGTCCTTACTAGTTTGCCTAGACTCCTTCAATAAATTCCAACGCTCCACTGAAAAGCATACCCAATCATTTAAAACTGGTAATTAATATGGATCGATGGGACGCGCTTCCTTAAACTTGTTTAACAAATTTTGCTAGTTGTTGCGACAAGCAGTGATAAATGCTTTGACCCCAAGTGTAGTTTGAAAACTTCACACCTAACTACATTGCCCTGGGTTCAATACCGGCGGTTTCCTAGGCAGGCAGTGGGGGAAAAAGGTTGGACCGACGCTCTGTTCTCAAGTGGGGCCCCAGACGAAGGTAGAATGGAGTAGCTGAGATGACTGGCGGACTCGATCAGCAAATTGAGCTTGCAAACGACAATCCCGGTGTGTCGCATCGCTTGAATGATAGACTGTGAATCAACAATATCTCGCAGTTTAATAACGTTGGCCATCAATTTTCTTGCATCCAGTGGCGCTAAGGTTCGATATGCATGACTCAGCAACGACACAATACGTGGCATATCTAGTCCAAAGATTCTGAGTCTACCAGAAGCTGCAGCGTTAGCAAGTCACAGAACCCACACCTCCTGGATTGCGACGATGGTTCAACAAATCCAGCATGTCCTCCGTTGCGAACTGTGGGATTGGTGGGTGCCTGGTCTCGGAAGGGCTAGCCGACAACGTTTTTCTTGAGTAACTCATTCTTGCGTAACTCAGGCTCCGACGTACTTTTGAACATCTAGCCCGTTCTTTCAGCCTTACAATCGACTCACCACTCTTCTTACTCGCCTTGCAAGAAGTCCAACTAGGGAGCGCATAACCTTACGACAGGTTCGTTGATAAGAGATGGCCTGGAATCACACTCCTGTAGACCCGTGGCTGCTCGCACGCAGCCATTACATGGAAGACCTGAACGAGGAGGAGATGAAACTATTTGCTACTGCTTCGCTGGAGAATCTGTTTTATATTGCCAGTGCAGCGCAGAAAGACCACGAGGAGAATAGCAAGTCCCGGGCTATCTCTAGAAAGCTAGAACCCTTTGTTGCCGCCATAGACCAGTATGGAAAGGCACTCGACGTACTCACTAATACTTACCCTCTCGCCATGGGCCCTTTGTGGGGTAGTATCAGGGTTCTGTTACATGTTGAGTTCAATCCCCACCTGTTTTCTCCACTGTTTCATTAAGGGTGCGCTGACGCTTTACCGACATCAGATTGCCAAGGCATTCCAAATGTACTTCGAGAAGCTCACTGACATGTTCGTGAGAATTGGCGATGTCCTTCCCAGATGTCAAGTCTACCAATCTCTGTTCCCTAGTCACGAGCGGCTACTGCAGACAATATCAGTGGCATACTTAGACATAATACAGTTCTGCATGGATGCGAAGACAACCTTCCGAAAGCTGAAGAAATCAACCGCTGGTAAGGCATTACATCCCTGCCTAAGGTTCTTGGACTGACTAGACATTCCGGTAGTTAATTTCACGTTAAAGTTATTGTGGAAGGATTTCAGTAGGGAGTTTGACGGCACTTTGAACAGATTTCGTAATCACGTAAAGAACGTGGAGAAGGAAGCTGGTATATCAGGCATGATCGAAGCCTCGAACGAACGGAGTCTGTTACGAGCTGATCGAGCAGAAATGGAGAGTCGGAGAAAGAGTAATATACCTGATATCTGGGAGACGAACGAAACATTACTGACGCACTTGTAGTTGAGAAGAGGGATTTGCTGTTGTCACAGCTATCATCTCTCAGATATATTGATAAGCATCTAAAAGAACGCAAAAGGCGTCATCCCGGAACGGGCACTTGACTAACTAAAACCGTGGGATTCAAGGAGTGGATGACTGGAGACAGCTCAGCTTGTCTCTGGTGCTACGGAATACGTAAGAACACCAACGCACGCTCTATTAGCAGCTTCACTGTGCAAGACTTACGTTGCAGCCTTTCCAGCGGGCTCGGGAAAGACAATCTTAGCGTACACACTTTACCCTTCTGAATCACGTGAGCCATTAACTAACGAACCTAGATCGAGTACCATAGATACACTGTCGATGAGCACCACCGGAAAGGACATCACGATTCAATACTTCACTAGCACGGAAATAATTAAAAGGAATATCACTCGCCAAGAGGTCGCAATCGCCTATTATTACTGCGACTTCTCGGAACCCAAATCACTTGAGGCACGAAACATCTTCGGCACAATAATCAGAGAGCTATTGGAGCAAATCGTCATCCCTGGCGATTTGGAGCAACAGATAGACCAAGTCTATAGACCTGGTACGAGAACTCCAGCAGATGGCGAACTGGCCAGCATCCTTTGTGCAACTCTCAAGTACTTTTCCAAAGTGTATATATTCATTGATGGCCTCGACGAGTGCGGGAAAGATGAACAGGTTACAGTCCTATCACTGGTTAATCAGCTAACTCGGTCTTGTAACGCCGAAGTGAGGATTCTCATCACAAGCCGTGAAGAGGTTATTATCTCAACATTATTAAGAGGATTCCCTCGGCTCCAAATTTCAGCAGGCAAGAATTCACCTGACATCGCCGCGTTTGTTGCAGAGACGGTGAAGTCGAACATAAGATCCGGAGCCTTGACGATCGAGGATCCGTCCCTGGAATTAGGTATTACGTCTGCACTGATAGACGGCGCGCACGGGATGTAGGTCACTGCTCTCGTTACCATCTGTCTTAACTGAACTTGTACTGAAAGCTAATTACGTCAGGTTCCTGTGGGTTCATTTCCAGCTTGCTGACCTCTGCGAAGCGGTATCTGATTTTGATCTTCGGGAAACTCTTCGCAACCTTCCAAAGGGCATGATAGAAACTTATGCAAGAGTGCTGCAGAAGATTGCAAAAAGTGATACAAATATGGCTTTAGCTCAGCGAATTTTCAAGTGGGTCGTTTGTGCCAAACGCCCACTGCTTATAACCGAACTAGGAGAAGCAGTCGTATTTGGGCCGGCCGACCGATCATGGGATGCCGGGAAAATTCCAAATGCCACGCGCTTGGTTCAAGCTTGTAGAAGTCTCGTGGTTTTTGACGAAGACGACAAAACGGTTCGGCTCGCCCACCACACCGTTCGACAGTTTTTACTTGAGCCAGGTAGCAGGCATCCAATCCCTGGATTTCACTTCCAGCTCTCGCAGGCTGATGTCGAGGCCGGGGAGATCTGCGTTGCGTATTTGTCATTCTCGGACTTCGAAACGCAGATAACTGTATCGGGACCTGACAATCTTTTACCAGCAGGCAACATACCTGGTCCAATTATAGTCCTCGAAAGCGTTGCGACCACGCTAGGACTTAATCACATCATATCCGCCATATGCAAGTTTGGACAATATATATGTGCAGGTGGAAGTAGACAGCAGCCGCCGACTTTTAACCTAGTAAAATTTACCAGACTGAGGAAATCCCCACCGCAGAGCTTACGAGAGAAATACCTTTTCCTGGATTACGCTATTGAGAACTGGGTAAGCCATACATCGAACTTCTCGGAAGACAACACAACCATGTGGGGGTCGTTCGGGCATCTGGCTATGGATAAACCCATGGCATTTGATATCAGGGTCTGGGGTTATAGCAGCGTCTCGACTGAATTACCATATACCTCACTTTTTCGCTGGGCTGTTGATGCAGGGCATGTGCCGCTCTTGAAGCTTCTCTCGCAACTGCCAAGAGGTTCCAATCTTCATGCCTACTGCCGCCAAGAATCCGAGAAGGGTCGATCTATTGTACTCAATGCATCAGGCCGTGGTCATACAAAAGTGGTCGAGTTTTTGGCAGGACTGGGTTGCATCGACGGCAGAGATGGAAAGCCCCTTGTCGAAGCAGCAAAGAATGGACACGACGGTGTGGTGCGGCTTTTACTGGAGTTTGGGCTTTGTCAAGGAGCAAAGAATGAAGCACTGCAGAGGGCAGCTGGGAACGGACACGCGGCCGTGGTGAGCATGCTACTGAAGAATGAACCCCCCCTCCACGTGCAGAGTGGATGGAGTAAGGTGGCGCTGGTTGAGGCCGCGGAGAGGGGCTACGATGGGGTCCTGGTGGTGCTGCTTCGCAAGGCTGCTAGTTTCGAGGCGGCAGTTGTCAATCTGGAGAAGGAATGGGGCATTTCTGCGTTGCATGCGGCTGCACGGAGGGGTTTTGATGGGGTGGCACGGCTGTTGCTGGAGGAGGGGGCTGACGTGACTACGAAAGATAGCGATGGATGGACGGCGCTACACCGGGCGGCCTGGAGCGGGCATGATGCCGTAGTGCGACAGCTTTTAGAGAAGGGGGCCGACATGACCGCAAAGGATGGCGATGGGTGGACGGTGCTGCACCGAGCGGCCTGGAGCGGGCACGAGGCTGTAGTACGACTGCTTTTGGGAAAGGGGGCTGACGGTACGTTCGCGGAGGCCGACCCTGGATCGACGACACTCCACCGGGCGGCCTGGAGCGGGCGTGAGGCTGTAGTGCAGCTTCTCCTGGAGAAGGGGGCTGACTTGACCGCGAAGGATAGCGACGGATCAACGGCGCTGCACTGGGCGGCTTGGCGTGGGCACGAGGCGGTGGTGCGGCTGCTCCTGGAGAAAGGGGCTGATGCCGCCGCGAAGGATAGCGATGGATCGACGGCGCTGCACTGGGCGGCCCGACGTGGCCATGAGGCGGTGGCGAGGTTGCTCACCCCTCTTACTCCAAACTCTTAGTCGTCTGTCCCAACCGCCCCCACTTCTCACCACGATTACCCCCTGCCTTCTGCACATGATTTATTTTCCTTCTAGCAGCAGACATCGTAGTTCAACGCATTAAGCTATGTCTTTATTGATTGGCTATCCGATATCTAGCTTCTTATAGGCTATTTACTCTACTGTATCATTTACTGAAGGGCTTTAGCAGCTTGAGCCGACTATTTCAAGACTAAGTCCCTCGGTGGAACATATCCTTCTTTGCGGAGGTCCTGTAAGCGCTTTCGAAGTGGCTCCCTTGACCTCTAGCAAAATGCGTTGATATGTTGTGCCAAGATATTTGACCATATTTGGGTGATCGCCAAGTCTTACACAAATCCTCCTTTCGGTATTCTTATCCTGGCTGTTGGGATGCATGCGCCATGGTGAGTGACTGAAGTATCGAGAACAGTTACGAAGATTCTAGAAGGTTCTACTACAGGGTGGCATTTTCCATGAGGTGTATATAAAGGCCTTCGATGGTCATAGTAGAATAGATGAGAGATAGCTCCGCTCCAAAAATCAATACGATAACTACAACACTGACGCCTCTCTTCGTCATCATCGTTCACTTTGACAAAGGCGTCTTTGTCGATAGCGAGGATACAGCCTGAAATTCCGCGACCGACGGTCCTTAAATCGTATAACTTTGGACAATAATGACCACAGTCCCAATAGTGACCAAGCAAGAACGATATTAACGGGAGAAAGTAGATCCCGAGCCCGAAGTCTGGATCTGTTGCGGCGCGGGGGTGTTGATGTCGAACATTGGGTTTGGCAGCCCAGACCAGCGAATGAATCTATGGAAATCTCTACCTGGATGTCTTTATGGAATATACGTCAAGGAGATACCATGAGGCACAGGTGGATTCTCGTCTTGCGGTCAACGACGTAGGATTTCCGCATGCGGACGGACTGTTAGTCCCGTTAGGTTGAGAGTGGAAACACTGGTCCAAATACCACAGCCGGAGGTCAGCATCTCAAACATTGATTTTTCTTCAGAAGGAAGGGCGGGCCAGCAGCGAGCGTGGGGGATCCTAAGAGTCAATTTCTCAATTTCTTCAAATGACTTGGGGTGTTCATAGGCGAAGGGCTTTATATTCTTGTAGGAGGCTAAAATCATCCCGGTGCAATCCCTCGCCAAACTCCTCTCGGAGGCCGACCTGTTCGTTCCCCTTTCTCTGCGTACAGAAACACACCAGACTAACTTGACAGTCCTTTGACCCTTGGGGCACAAATTCTATGCCCATTAGTCCCAATGCTGGTGACCCCACAGCTAAAGTGCGTTTTCTTTTTCGGTTATGCGCGACCGCATAAAGCTGACCTTCTACAATCTTTTAGTATGCGTCCCTTTCAAAATATAACCGATTCGACCACCTCAATGAACCTCTGCCAAAGCGCTCAGCTACAGCTAGTTCCCCTTTTTCAGACTGTGGAAGCATATATGGCTAACACCTATGTAGGACTACGATTGGAAGAATCGTTACGATTCTAAACCGCCTCCTTACTCAGAACAGCGCCCTCCCTATCCAGGATATCCAGGTCCCCCGTTCTCCCTACGTGCACAGCATGCACGTTTACCTGGGAAAACTGAGCCTGATGTGGGTGCTCGAAAACGCGAACATTTTTTCTGATTTGGAAGAGCCAAAACAAAGGTGTTGGAAAATAAGGGGTAATTTATGAACGACAATTGCCGGATTTGGATTTTCATACACCGGATTACTAGCTTCTTCGGAATCGTTTTTTCATACCGTCACAAATTGGGAAGCCTGAGATGTTCTGAAATATTAAGTGTAGCTTACAATTGGGGGTTATAATAGCCTCTTGCAGTCGGTGAAACCATGCGGATATTCTTTCTTGATCTTTATGACGTAGTCTGTCACTCTCCAAAGGCTGACTGGCGGAACGGCTTACATCTGGGTAGTCAAACTCGGGCGTCGGATCAAGTGCAGTCGAATTCGGTTGCCCCAGGTAAAAGCCCTGTTTGAATTGTCCAACTCGACTGCCATGGAGGCTTTCTGCCTGCCGTTACACTAGAGCAGTCGAATTTGACTGCTCTTGGTTAGGATACTGAGTCTGACTGCCCCAGTGCTTCTTCCGACAATCTGTCCTCACGACTAAGTACTCGCACTTCCAAGAAGCTCACAGTGATGGTGGAAGCCAAGGGCAAAACAGAAAGATTATAGTTGAAGTATGATGGAAAAAGAAAGGGCACGGCTTTGTCGACATAAGTTTTAGTTAGCCATTACGGCATTGAATTTTGATTTCGGTTGTGGTGTCGCAGAGCCACAGGGGCAGTCGAGTTCGACTGCCCGGATGTAAGCCGTTCTTAAACGCACTATTTTACTACATATATTCCCTGTTTTTCAAACGAGGCCGACGCACTGGACGCTCATATCCGTTCCAGATAACAGCCATTGCTGCTTAGAGTTTTAGACAAAATCCATTCCCGAATATGCTTCTTCCCCGTGAGCGGATTCTAATATTGAGACTTTACTATAGCTAGCAATCGTTCTTGTATTGGGTTCACTCCCAGTACTACATTTATGTAACATTCCTATCAGCATGAGATTAACGCCTAGAACTGTCAGAACAACCCTAACGACGGCGTGTGCAAAGTTGTGGAGTTCTCGACCAAAGGGTCTTTCTTGCAACATGGCATTTGAAAATCGACAACAGTTTGTGGGTGAAATGGAGACTACTAGTACAACGTTGTCACCGAGTTGACATGTGGCTCAAACTGTATCTATGATCTTCCCGCAGTAGGCAAACGAGGTTCCATTAAGTCAAGACATACCGTTCAGGACTCGCCTGCCGTCACCGCCACCGTCAGAGTCGACTAGTAGCCGCTAGAGAAGGTCCAAAGCCTACTGGGAAACACAGGCATTATTGTATCTTTTGCGGTATGCTGCATTGTTATACCGGTGAAAATTTTACTTTGCAGGGCTGAAAGGTATAGTAATCCCATGTATCCCACTTTGCTCGCATCTCCTGCTTAACAAACGTATCTTCTGAAAAATATAGGCATGATTCCCTCACCATCCTTCTCTTTTCGTTCGATGGTGTCTTTCCGGCTCAAGGGGTTCGACCCTGAAATTTCCTCTCCACACTTATCTCTCCGAGCCATGACCTGGTTGCCCTAGCAGCTGTCATCGGCTAGTCCAAGCAAGCCTTGTTCCACACTGGGTACTCCGTAGAAGTATGGCAGTGCTACAGGCATGCTTACGTGAGTGCGACATCATGAACTTCCATCGCTCTTTCAACACCAACGTCGTCATTTCCATAAGCCATTTCTCATTGCTGCCCGACTAATCTCCGACGCCCTGCGCCTCGCCTATGACTTCACAAGCCTCCCTCCAGCTCATATTGGCGTCGCTCACGATCGTGGAATCGTATGGCGATCCGAGACCGCATCCTCGTCAACAAGCTATTGCCCCACAACTCGACCACGTCTCAGTGGCTTAGAACACGACGAGCTAAGTCTATAATCTTGCTACCTCTCTACGGCGTAAGCAATAAACGCCGCCCGTCTGTAATGTTGCTTCGAGTCCCATCCCTGGAAGGCGCGTGCATCGATGATGAGATCCAGGCCGATTCGAGCGGTCGAGGGACTGGAGCGTTGCATTCTCAGCAATTTAAAATGGGGAGCGCGTGGGGTAATGCAGTTGATGACGCATTCCATCTCATGGAGTTGTCTGAGCACGGAGACAACGATCGAACCAGTAGCCGGTACGCTCCTGCTTCCATGCCAATCCCCCTGAAAATCTGAAGATTGCTACTCCTATTGTTTCCCTCCCGTGCCCATTTTGCCCACATTTTTCCTTACGCTTCCTGTCTCTTAGATCCCATACAAGTGAATGATTCATTCCGGCTGCCACACTCTTGCCGCAACGCTCATTGTTTCTGCGGAGGCCACTTTGTCTCCATGCGATGGAGAACCTACCCGGTTGGCAATTGGTGGCTGTGGGGTGGAGATGTGTTCCCGGTGGCTCCAGGGGAACACTGCGTAGAGAAACACCGCCGCCGATCCAGCGGCGAAGACGAGACGTGTCATCACCGAAGTGGAGGTCAGCATGGTGTCCGAAGGCCGAGCCAGCAGCCAGTACGACAAGATGGAGGATATGTGAACGCGTGCTGTAGCGACTATTTTTTGCTCACGAGGTGGCGCAGCGTGTTGCATTAGCCTGTTGACGTCTAGGGGGAGCGTAAGATAGCAACTTTCAGCTGCCCAAGAAAGCGCACGGCGGTCGTGTCATGTCACCAGTAAGATCTCCTGAGAAGATAGGCGGATGATTGCAGTGGAACACCCTAAATCTAAATGCTTGGTGTCTGTCTGTGAAATAGGATCGCCGGAGACGATGTGTTGTCTCGTGCTGAGTGATAATATTTCTGTTTCAGGACTCAAGTGCACAGACGTCCGCAAAAAAATATAAACAAATAGTACACGGTATTGTTAGTAGTCAGCCGTGATTCAGGATTAGGCAGAAGGTGACGTGACTTACTGGTTGAGTCATAAGGTAGGCAGAAGCCCAAGAGTTCGCCGAGCGAATTCTCATAACCATGCTAGCTAGTCGCTCCCTTGTAATTAGAATTGAATCAAGTCGTTTGTTCGTTTCCCAACAGGTATGATAACTTTCAACTACACGTAGGCCCCCTAGGTCCACCGAATAATAAATAAGTATCCCAATCTCCACCACTAGACGTCTCCACCATGTCGCTCTTGTAGCAGGATGGTACAGTTTCATCGACTTTGTGGAGGTTTGCCCACACGCCCACTCCGTCATCCTCATGCGAGGGATCCAGAAGATCGTTTTCTGAAAAGCAGCTTCCCCCCACCCTTTCTCTGGGAATGCACCGCCGCCTATTGGTGGCCAGGGATCTCCCACTACCTCCCCCCAATATTCGATTAGGGTTGCTCACCTCGAGAGCGGTTCCCCCTTGTAGATCGAGGATAGCACTCAAGCGCTTCGTACTCGCCAAGTCCCTTCAAAAATAGCCGCCACCTACCCGAATATGATTTCCACTGCATCTCAAAACCCCACTGCTCTCTGTCAGCAGTGCTGTAATGGCACCAAGGCCCGCCTAAAAACCAGTGGCGATTAATATCCACAAATCCAACGCACTCCATATTCCAGCATCTAGATCTACCAGAATTTTCCGGTCTTCAATAGATGAATAACACACTTAGATACGTGTGCAAATGGTCAGGGTACACCACCCACCCTCCCTCAAGGCTCTGCAGACACTCTAGGGATCCTTCCAAATACCATTTGCTGCGACAGCAAAAACCCAGCCACAGGGTTCCAAAGGTTTAGCCACGAATTTCCGCCAAAATTGTCCACCGACTAATAATCAAAATTGTGCGCTTTGCCTCCCTGATACAGCACTAGGACAAAAGTGTTTCTACATTCCCAAAATGCGCAAAACGCGTCGCGAACACCACAACAACAATGCCGAAAACTCACAAAAATTGCCACAGAGAGCTTTCTGACTTTGAAAAGGGCCAAAT